>APFE031497853.1:192741-279461 GCA_000404065.3 Pinus taeda
GTTAGGTACCTTCTAGACCATGGAGAGTGTTTCTATGGATTTTGTAGGAGGTTTACCAAAGTCTAGAAAGTAGCATGATTATGTTTTTGTAGTAGTTGATTGTTTCAGCAAAATGTGTATACTTATGCCATGTAAGAAAACTATAACTGCTGAATTATTTTTTCAACATGTATGCGTTCGTTATGGCTTGCCTACTCCCATTGTTAGTGACAGGGATTCCATATTTGTTGGAAATTTTTGGTCCAATCTATGGAAGATGATGGACACCAAGTTGAAGAAGAGTACTGCTTTCCATCCACAAACAGATGGCCAAACAGAAGTAGTGAACAAAACCATTGTGCACCTCTTGAGAGGTTATTGTAGCAAGCATCCCAAGCTTTGGGATGAACATTTGCGCTACATACAACATGCTTACAACTGTGCCAAACACTCTTCCACAAACACCTCACCATTTGAAGCTTGTTTTGGTTACTTGCCAAAGTCACCTCTTGATTTCATTCTTGAGAAGGATGTCACCGTTGAGGGACATAGTGACATTGACAATGCTCGTTTGTTCATTGAAAGAATTCAGCTAATACATCAGCAAATTCAAGAACAACTTGAAAAAAGTCAAGGCAAGTACAAGGAGAGACAATGCTCATTTGTTCATTGAAAGAATTCAGCTAATACATAAGCAAATTCAAGAACAACTTGAAAAAAGTCAAGGCAAGTACAAGGAGAGACATGAAAAGCATAGAGTCGATCACAAGTTTCAAGAAGGGGATGAGGTATACATTAGTAAGGAAATAATGCAAGGAGAAGGTAAAAGCTGAAGCCTATTCATTATGGTCCATTCAAAATCCTAAAACAAGTTGGAAATAATGCTTTTCAACTAGATTTGCCTTCATATATGCAAATGTGTTTTATTGTCAATGTGGAGAATTTACGTTTGTATGAACCTCCTTTGATTGTTGATCATGAAAGTGATATTCAACTGCCATCTATAGATGATTTCTCACCAAAATTTTTGGATGAGCTAAAAGAAGATGCTATCCTTACAAAAGGACACACACTTTAAGGAGGGGAAATGTTGATTATGTTTGGGTTGGTCTCAAAGGTAGCAAACCGAACAAGGAAAAGTGGATGGAGGTGGACAGAGTGAGGGAGATGCACCCTCACCTTTTTAACAAGTAATTGAAGGCTTTTGGGGTCCAAAAGCTTCCCAATGGGGAGGCGTGATCAGGGGCTCATGTCCCAAGTGTAAAAAATGCTCAAAAATGAAAGTTCTCAAAACTAGTTCAAACTTAAATGACATGATAGTTCTCGACCTCCTGATTCTATTGCCACAAACGGTTCGAAAAATGGTCTCCATATGTAGAAGTTATGTCAATTTGAAAATCACCCAATAACCTTTAATTTTGAATTAAAAAAAATTAAATAGAATATTCTAGAGAATATTCCTTAAAATATTCCAGGGAATATTCTTCAAAATATTCCCAAAATATTCTTGGAATATTTTGTTTAGGCATCCAATAAGAGGGTGCCACATGGCAATCCCATAGGCCGCCACGTGGCCTGAAGGTGGCAACGAATTGGCATTTAAAATTTTTGGTGGTGGATTGGTGGGTCAAACCCATGACCTACCAGTCACAATTGCAGCGGCTTACCGTTTGGCCAAACAGGCGGGATTTTAAATGAAACGGGACAAATTTATATTTAATGTTGGTACTCAGCCCCCTCTCTACATAAGAACTCAGCCCCGAAACCAGGCGCTAGACCTCTGATGGTTAAGGCTGACGGTCCAGTTCCGGTCACATGTGGTGATGAATGAAACAGTTAACTGGCCGTTAAACCAACAATCAGCACACACTCCGATGTCGCAAACCACGCCCCCAAATCCCAGTCACATGCGGAAGTTTTATTGATAGTTAGCTCTGGCGGTCACGGCCTAAATGGTAGTCGGTTTGGTGGACCTAACTGGGCCATAACTAAAGTTAGCTGAAGTCAATTCAGGGCCAACTGGCAGTTGGAGTAAATGAGGCATAACTTTGGCTAGGAAAGGCCTTTTGAGACATTTTTTTTTTTTTTTTGATTTTGACTAATCAGATTATTCCAGAGCCATTGGGATAGGTTAGAGAGCAATCAAAGGTCATTTGCAGGTGATTTTGCTCCGCGGAAGTTCTAGGAGCCACTAGAGCCCAACATTGTGAGAGCTGTATTGGGTTGCAGGTACCCATTGGATGAGAACCAATAGTCATTCTTGACTGATTTGAGCGTTCTGAATCCATTTTTACAGTCCATTTCATCTGTTAAGGCTTGTATTCCATTGTACAATCATTTTGAGCTTTTAATCAAATCAATGACATGCCCATTTGGGAGCCTTGGACCAGCAGACATAGCCTAGGAGGGGTGAATTTCTTCATCATATGTTGTTGTATTTGTGGTTGAGTTTTCTCTCAGAACAAATATGTTTTAGTATGTTAAACAGAAAGATGGATTAATCCTATTACACATAAACGGGTTAAAAACTGCATCAAAACTCATTTGTTTTTAATTGCAATACCTGTACATCATTTGCACAAGTATATTTACTGAATTAAATACCTTGCTAAGCATTTTCAAGTAGTTTCATATTCAGATCAAAAGCCTACCACTTCATTTGTGGGTTGAGGCATGCAATACAACAGTATACTTGCAGAATAGAAGCCCACATCGTATACTGGGAATGAAGACACCAATGGAGGATTTTTCTGGGAAGATACTAGATGTGAGTCACTTCAGGATCTTTGTATCATTGGTTTATTGCCATGTGACCAAAGATGCCCGGAAGAAGCTAGATCAAATAGCTGAGTTGGGGATACTTGTGGGGTACACTGATACACCCCACAACTATCAGGTGTTCTTGCCTACCAGTCAGAGGATAGTGGTATGCAGAGATTTGAAGTTCGACGAGTAGAAAGCCATGCGAGTATCACTTGAGAGGGAGCTCAAGTTGCATGCAGAGGAGGAACTTTTAGTTCCTAAGGAGGAGCCTCAGACTGATGCAGAGGATTCGAGATTGGAGACATCCACTCATGAAGAGTCTTCCAGAGATGGGAAAAAAAGCTCAAGGGAAGTTGACAGCTTGATGCTGGATGCGAGAGAGAATGTGGGACAACCATCTTCTAATGCAGATAGAGGAGGTCACTCGAGCGGTACACTGGTTACATGGCCCTAGTTGGGGAGTGTGTAGAGACCGAACCTTCTTCATTCGAGGAAGCAGTGCAGCAACTAGTCTGGGTTGATGCTATGGTGGAGGAGTACGACTCCATCGTTCAGAACTATGTTTGGGATGTTGTCCCAAGACCGAACGATAATTCAGTGGTGAGTTCCCAATGGATTTACAAGGTAAAGCAAGTAGCTGATGGCAATGTTGAGAAACATAAGGCAAGCTTTGTTGCTCGCGGTTTCTCATAGGTCGAGGGGATCGACTACGATGAGATTTTTTCTCCTGTAGCAAAGTACTCATCTATCAGATAGATGTTGGCACTATCAGCTCAAATGGGTTGGAAGATCCATTAGATGGATGTGAAGACTGCGTTCCTCAATGGGAAGATTGATGAAGAGGTGTACATTGAGCAACCGAAATTTTAGGCCTTCGATTGTGAGTCGCATGTGTGCCGACTCAAGAGGGATTTGTACAGGCTGAAGCAAGCACCTCATCCTTGGTACACCAGGATCGACAGCTATTTCACTGGGTTGGGCTTCACCAATAGTGAAGCAGATGCGAACCTTTACCACATCATGGTAGAAGGTAAGCCATTGATCATTGTTCTTTATGTTGATGATCTGATATTGACAGGTGATGATTAGTTGATCAAGTCTTTCAAGGAGGACCTTGCAAGAGAGTTCGAGATGAAAGACATGGGTCTAATGCACTACTTTCTAGGCATGGAAGTGTGGCAGAAGGATGGGGAAGTGTTTGTGGCTCAAGGCAAGTATGCCCATGAGATATTCAGACAATTACACATGGAGAAGTGCAAGACCATGCAGACTCCTCTAGTTGGTAACTGGCGGAAGGAGGATGCTACTTCAGGTGAGGTAGTAGTTGCTATTGTTTATCGGCAGCTTGTGGGTTCATTGATGTTTCTAGTGAACACACGAAAAAATTTTTGCTTTGTAGTGAACCAACTGAGTCAAGCGATGGTTCAACCTACCAAGCTGTTTTGGAGGGTAGCGAAGAATGTGTTGAGATACTTCAGAGGCATATCTCAGTATGGATTGTGGTACAGACGGACAGAGGGAGTGAAGCTTCAGGGCTTCACAAATGCAGATTGGGTAGGGATTCCATCAGACCGGAAGAGCACTTTAGGAGGAATCTTCAACCTTGGTTCAACTGCAGTTTCTTGGTACAACAGGACACATAGGTCAGTTGCACTTAGCTCAGCAGAGGCTGAATACATGTCTGCCAGTCAGGCAGCATGTGAGGCCATTTGGGTGCGGAATATTCTAGTTGGATTGTTTGGTTAGAGGATAGATCCAACTGTGATCTATTGTGATAATCAAAGTTATATCAAACTCTCAGAGAATCCAGTATTTCATGACAAGTCCAAGCACATCGATATCCGATATCATCATCTTCGAGACTGTGTGGTGAAGAGGATCATGTTGTTGCTATATGTTTCGACCAAGGGATAGGATGCAGATATTTTGGCTAAGGCATTGTCAAAATGCAAGTTCGAGTTCCACAGAGACAGGATTGGGGTGGCTGATAATTACTTTATTTTTGAGAGGGAGTGTTGAAAATAGCAACAAGAAATGCTAAAAATAGCACTGCTATAAATAACATTTCGAGATACATTCCAACTTTAGTTATTCCCTGAACTAAAATTGAGAATTAAAATTCGAATTTGATCTTAGCAGCTGTTTGAAAAATAATTAATTAATGCATCTTAAGTTAATTAGTTGAAGAAAATCATACATGAAGTCTATGTGAAGACATGCAACAATTTCCGCTTTGATTGAGGAAGTTATCCCTTGATTAAGGAGATTAGGATGAGTTGTAATTAGTTTGCTCAGTTAACTGAGTTAAGTCCAATTAGATTAGTTCCAATAGTTTGTTGAACTGATTGTGAGTTTAGTTAGTTAATGCATGCATGCATGTAACTATTGCACTTTAGATAACTGAATATTCTCTCATAAATAACTCATGCATGTCAGTTCAGTCAGAGACCCAATTGAGATCAGATGATGGGACCGTGTACTATCAATTGTAGGAATATCTAATTGAGGATATATCTTGCATGCAGAAGGAATTCATTCCTTGGATATTGCGTAGTTACTTCTGAGTTTGGTGAGTTGTGTGAGAGGTGAATTCACATAGGTGGTAGCTAGAGGACCTAGGAGAAACTGCACAAGGAAATAGGAGGCTTGGAGGACTGAAGGAAGGCATATGTTGTGTCCATTTAGTCTATGAACAACATTGAGGGATTGTACTGAGATATGGATAGCTTGTGAGCTAAAGCTTTGTGTAATCCAGACATATGTCCACTTGCATGATAATATAGAGATCAAGGTTTTTAGCTGAGGCTTTCCCCAGAGTATTCTTTTGTGTTCATGTGTGATTGATTTCTCATTCTCTGTTATAAGTGTTCTATTTGATCTTGATCAAAATCGATTAATCTTCTGCAATTTTGTTTGTAGAAGTAGAGCAAGTATTTTGCTTTAGTATATTGCCTTATCAGATGATCTACAGTGGGAAATTCTACAGATAAGTGTCCAATCAGAAGTCTCGTGCCCACAAGAGTTGAGCACGGTGGTTAACACCATGATTGGTGGTCGGTTGAGGCAATCTGCGACATTATTGATCTTGCCCTTATTATACTTGATATTCAAATGAAACTGTTGTAGGTATGTGGACCAATTCTGATGGTGATCATTTTAGAACTTCCCTTGCGTCTGCATGAACTGCAGTGGCCGGTGGTCTGTGTGGATGACCGTTTCCTTCCCCAAAATGTAATGCTTCCATTGTCGGCAGGTCTACACAATAGAATACATCTCTTTTTCATAAGTGGGATACTTCCGAACCATGTCTGAAAGTGTCTCATTGTGATATGCCAGTGCATGCCACTATTGAGTAAGGACTGACCCAATAGCATAGTCAGAGGCATCTGTCTTGATCTCAAATGGCTGTTGCAAGTCTGGTAATGTGAGCACTGGTACAGAGCAAAGGTGATGTTCAACTCTATGAACGCCTTCTATTGAGATTCAGAACAAAATAATTTTGCTTTCACTCCTCCCTTGGTGACTTGAATCAAGGGCCAAGTGATGTGAGAGAATCCCAACACGAACCTGTGGTAGAGATTGGCAAGACCCAGAAAGATGAGAAGCTCTGTCAGAGTGGTTGTAGTTGGCCAATCTCGAATGACTTGGATCTTGGCTGGATCTACATGCACCCCCCCTTCATCAATAATGTATCCTAGATACTGAACTTGGGTCATGCCAAAAGTGCATTTCTCCAAATTGACACATAACTTGTGTTTCAGCAGTGTGTGGAGAACCCGTCGGATGTGGTGGAGGTGCTCTTCCCAGCTCTGGCTGAAGATCAGGATGTCATCTAAGTATACCACTAAAATGAGTTGGTGAATGGCCACAATATGTCATACATCAGCCTCATGAAGGTTGTAGGAGCATTCGTCAACCCGAAAGGCATAACCTACCATTCGAAAAGGCCCTCCTTGGCTTTGAAGGCAATCTTCCACACATCGGAGGGTTCGATTGTGACCGGGTGATATCTTGATTTCAAGTCGATCTTGCTGAAATATTCCGCCCCTTCAGTTGATCCAGAAGGTCATCAATTTGTGGGATCAGGTACCTATTTCGGACATGATCTTGTTTAGCGCCCGATAGTCAATATAGATTCTCCAAGTCCCATCCTTTTTATGTACCAACACGATCGGGATCCCACAAGGTGATGAAATCAGCCGGATGTGAACTTTTTGCAGCAACTCCTAAATCTACTTCTTGATTTCGTCATTCTCTAGAATGGAGTTTTGATAGATTGATCCATTAGGCAGTGGTGCACCTGAGGTTATATTGATGGTGTTCTTGACCTGATAGTGCAGAGGCACCCTTTCGGGGGAGGTGAATATGTCCTTGTACTCCTCCATGACCTTGTCCATTTGTTGTTGTCGTGCGGAGGGGCCATGTCTGGAGGTTGTGGCCACCGTCTTCTTCTTTCCCTGAGGGAGTATCAGCAGGGAAACAAATTTCCTGGTTTTGGAAATGAGCTTACTGCATTGTTTTGTAGTACCCAAAGAGATGGAGGTAGGTGGTGCTACCTCCGTATCTTGTACAACTTATTTCCCAAAGTAACAATAACAACACGAGGCCTTGACTCATACACATCATGTCGCTTCCATAAGTATGGTGGTACTAATAATACATCGCAAACATCAAGGGGAGCAATGTCACAAAATACTCATCCGTGAAGGGCTTGCTGCTATATGGAAGGCGACACTGCTGGCTCACGCAAAGATCCTGTCTTTGGTGAGGCCACTCGATGGTGTATGGTTGTGGATGTGCTATGGTCGGTAAGCCCAACCACTTCACGACCTTTGCTCAAATGAGGTTCTTTTGGCTCCCACTGTTGACAATAAACTGTACCGGGGAACTCTTTACCCAAATTTGGGAGTGGAAGGGGCGCTTCTCCTCCTCTGGATCTTCGGGTTCCTCCTTCTGTATCTTTGTGGTGGAAATGGTGGCGTTGGGCTTCGCATTGATAATTTGCCTCCCTTTGTCATTCCCCTTGTCGAGTTCTAACTCAAAATCGGAACATGCATCTGATTCTGAAGCCTTTAGCTCAGCCACTAGTGACTGCTTGGCCCGACACTCACTTGTGTTGTGAGTGGAGTTCTTATGGAACTCACACCACTTTCTTGTGTCCTTCTTTGGATTCACGGTGTTTTTCTTTGCTTGCGGCTTTGGTGGGTTGTCCTGGGCTTCCCTGCCTTGGCTTTGTCCTTTGTTATGTGTTTTGAGGGCACCTTTCCCTTGCTTTGGATTCGTAGATCCGAAGTCTCGCTTCTTTTGTTTAAACTTTTGCTCAATCTTGACAACATATTGGTATGTCATGCTAAGAGAGGAGATGTCTAGGAACTCCATCTTGTCCTGGATGTACCTGTGTAGGCAACTGCGGTACTTGAGAACCAAATGCTTCTCAAAATCCTTGATACCCAACTTTGTGCGAAGGGTATGAAAAACATTGGTAAACTCTGGCACATCTTGGTCCCTTCCCTGTCGTGGCGTTGTCCACTTTATGTATTTATCCTCATAGCTCCCGACATGGTAGTACTGATCCTTGATGGCATCCCAGAACAAGTTCCAAGTGGGTGCGGCTGAAAACAGTGAGTTCATACTTTCATCCTTTTGCTCACAGTAGGTTTCCCACTAGTCCTTTATGTGGGGGGCTGCTTTGAGAAGTGCAAAAATGATATTTTCCTGACTCGAAAAATCATGAATGGAAAAATACCCTTCTAGCAGATTTAACCATTTATCTACTGCGTCTACATCTATTTGACCCTCAAATATGTGAATGACAAAGTTAACTTGTATGTTAAAGGGTTTGGTGCTTACAGAGTAGCTGCTAGAAGTAGATGCGTCACCCTTGGTTAGCCGCTAAAGGATCTGGGGAAAGTTGTCCGTCATCGCATTCCTTTCTCGCTTGAGGGCTTCTTCGAGCAAGATTTTGATAGGATATCCTGCCCCCTCATCTTTCTTTTCATTCACCATGAGAGGCTGTCGGGATTTACGAGGATGGTCTTGCAAAGGTTCAACCAGTTCAAGCCCTAACTCCTTATATCCCAACCTCGTTGCGGACATGCAAAGAAAAACAAAGAAAGAGAAGACCACTCTGATACCATTGATCCATATTTAAATAGGAACACAACAAATTATAGATATAACCATAAATACAAATATGTAGTAGAAATAACACTTCATTTCATTAATATCAAATACTGAAATATGCTTACAAACATAATGGAAATAAGACTAGCTAGGGCGATGGTAGCTTATCTCTTAGAAGAGATGTGGTGGCTACATGCCTCTGAACAATGTTACAGTGAGGCTCCAATACCTATTTATTTTTGAGAAACAATGGAAAACCCTAAACATCCAAACACCTAACCCTAGGAGATGAAGTGCCAGACTATGGGCCCCGTTTGGGTAAATTGGTACATCAACTTCCTGGGGTGGTAACTTTGGCATAAGATCTCCGTTTGATGTGCACAATGCCTCGCTAGAAATATCTATCCGAGTACTACAACTTTTGAGTGAGAAACATGAGTGGTAGAGCCATGTTTCTCTCAGTTTTCCCAAAAAACGCCGTTTAGGGCCTCAAAACAGTTCTGGAAGTTGAGGACTCGAAAAATTGCCCAAAAGAGTAAAATGTCCTACAAATAAGGAAACTGAAAAACTGAAAGAAACAATTGTGGGGGTCCAAGTGGAATAGGTGGCAGGCTACCAATATCCACCTGGATCACCAATACTAGGCAGGGATATGAAATACCTACAAAACCGTAATCCTGAAGGGATGAATTTGAAAGGACGACAACCAATTCTAACACATGTCTACTCTCTGAGGTGTGCAGAGAGAGAATGAAGAACATTGACCCAATTCTGAAATGAGCATGAAGGAAATCATGAACCAGGGCACTACTTTACCATTAACTCCCAAATCAACAATAGTGTCACCAAAATACTCGTTTCCTTGTCCGTCTTGTGTGTTGCACAATTACATACTCCAAATGCCTCAAAAAAATGCTAATATCATTCACCACCTACTCCAAATGTTAGGGCCCAAACCTAATCCCCTTATTTATATAATAAGCTTGAGTCATAGTTATATTTAATTAAAGAGTCAATAAAGCCCATATTAATAATTGTAAGTGGTTGACCTGCATTTAAAGAAAGGGACCACAATTAGTTGCAAATGGGCCATGGTATTAGATAGATGGTATTAAGAGAACCACGGTATTGACCCATGGTATTGCATGTATGAATCCTATATAAAGGATAGAGACTCCCCATTGAGAAGCGTCGTGTCTTATTTTGTAATCGAGCCCTGCCCTATTGAAGGTTGCCCCCTCGAAGAGGCAAGTGAACATTGCTTTTATCTCCGGCTTAGAATACATGTTGCTATTTCTCATCTTGTTCTATGTTTTGGGTTGTCTTTCTTCGTATATTCGGTATTATGGAATTTTCTCGCAGGTCAAGAGTATAACAAGTGGTATCAAAGCGCTTTCTAGGGCTGGTGGGATCTCCATTTTTAGCAGATTTTTTTTTTTTTTTGCTAGAGGCGTGTTCCGGCGTCTTTAAACCACGGGATCTGTTGTTGAGTGCATAAACCTGCAGATTTGGGGAGACATTCACGCATGAAATGCAAGAGGTGGTCATACTTGTTGGACTCCCTTATAACCCCTGTGGGTACCCTTTCAAGTAGTAGCACATTAGACAGAACCGTGCAGAGACTGTCTTCCACGTACCCTTTGGGTATATCGAAAGCCCCCTAGGCTCACCTGAAACCTCACCGTAGATAAATTGTCAGCCGTCTTGCTGCCACAGTACACTGAGAACAACACTCGGGGAGATTACTAGCGCATACGATAGGGTAGTCGGGTAGAACAGCTAAAGGTATGGTTGATCCTCCTTAGTTAGTGCCCTGAAATATTGGGTCGAGTACTACTGTTGGACCCTCATGTATATTGCAATCTGTAGCACCTAACACTCTTTGAGACCATAGTTCCCTCGTCTTTCTGAAGATCACCCATCATTTTCTTTTCCAAATCAGATCTAGTAGCTGGGGTTCTGTCGCTGTTGCAACAATCAGCTCCACCAGTTCATGGTCTAACGCCACAACCATTTAGATCTAGTAGCTGGGGTTCGGTCACTACCGCAGTCCAACTCACATTCAGCAGTTGATGGTTTCACAGACAGTTCTGACGATTCGGGCAGGGAGGCTTGTCACTCCTATACCCGGGGGCGATTCTCGCAGGACATTGGGCAGGATTAACTTTTCTGGAAATTGGCTACTGCAGTATTGTTAAGCGAGGAGTAAAAATCCGTTCAGAGTAGAGTTTTGAGGCCACCTGGGATGCTTATAAGAGACATAGCCCATAAGAATCAGGACAAGGAGTTGAGCGCTGTGTTACCATTCACTTGTCAGCTTCAATTTTCAGGTGGTCCCAATTTTTTTCACAGTGATGACAAGTGACCAGGATCTGTGCATGGTAGAAACCAGAGCTCAAGCTATGACCAATGAGAAGATGGATACCATTGAAAAAGAGTTGTCGGAGTTAATGATGCAAATGCAGACATTACAAGACATCGTCACAAAGGAAAAGTCGGCGTTAAAATCAGAGGCATATGCTTTTAATGAAGACCATGAAGGAGAATCTAGCCATCATCTTCACTTCCATGGAAATCACCAACATTCCCACCCTAGACCTCCCAAGTTGGACATGTACAAATTTGATGGTTCTAATCTATCAATATGGGTAGCACAAATGGAACAATATTTCACTCTGAATCACATCATAGATGATGAAAGTAAACTATGTGTTGGAGGCCTTTACTTGGACCAAGAAAGATGGAAATGGTGGCAGTGGAATTATAAATGCTGTCTAAGGGAAGTGACTTGGCAGGTGTTCACAAAAACCATTTGTGACTGCCTTGATCATGAATCTAATTTTTTGGGTCGTCTTACTAAGCTCAGACGGATAGGCACATTAAACGACTATATTACAGCCTTTGAGAAATTGTACTTCCACATAGCAGGTTTGGGAGATGACTTCTACTTGGAATTTTTTATAAGTGGTCTCAAAGATGCCATCCAAGCCCACGTCCAGATGCACCACCCAGCCATATGGATGGAAGCTTGCACAAAGGCTGTTGAAGTGGAACGTGCTTTAGCAGCCCAGTCACCTCTTCCAAATTTCATAGCCAAGGGATGTCCCACCCAGGCTCAGGGTGCTACCCAAACACTTAAGGTTCAAAAGGTGTCCCCCATAGAAATGGCTGAAAGAAGAAGGCAAAGATTGTGTTACTATTGTGATGAAAAATATTCCCTGGGGCACAAATGCAAGGAACTCAAATTATTTCAAATTGACGCTATTGATCACAGTTCATCTAAGGAAGCCCCACCCTTTGAGGGACCAGAGGAGGAAGATGAGGAGAACCAGTAGGACAATGAGCTCCGAAATACTCCAGAAGAACTAGTTATCTTGCTTCATGCTTTGGTAGGAATTTCCTCTCCCTAAACTCTCAAAATCAGAGGTTTTATTAAACATCACCCTGTAGTAGTACTGATTGATAGTGGCAGTGCGCATAACTTTATCCATCAGAGAGTTGCAAAAGCTGTGCATTGTTTTGTCAGAGAAGTCTCTAATTTCCAGGTCCAAATTGCTGATTGGGGGACAATGAAATGTGAAGGCCGCTGTAAAAATATCAAACTTCAGATGGGAGATTACCACCTAAAGACCCACATGCTTTCCATCAACATGGGTGGGTGTGACATTATCTTTGGTGCTGAATGGCTTCGCACACTCGGCCCAATCACAATGGATTTCCAAGAGTTATATATAAGCTTTAAGCAGAGGGACCACACGCATACCCTTCGTGGACTCCAGGCAGGTACTCCTTCTATCATCAGCTTGCATAAGATGGAAAAGTTGTTAAAAAAGAACCACCATGGAGTTATCACCCAATTTAATGCCATCTAGGCCTTCAAGCCAATTACTCTTCATATTCATCCTGAGATGCAACAGGTCTTAAACAACCATTCGCAGGTCTTTGAGAAACCTCATGAGCTTCCACCCTCTAGAGGGGAACATGATCATAACATCACTTTGGTCCCAGGGCACAAACACTGAATGTGCGCCCATATAGATACCCTTTCGCCCAAAAGAATGAAATTGAAAAAATCATCAAGGAACTCTTGGAAGCTAGTGCCATTCGTCCTAGCATCAGTCCTTATTCATCACCTGTGGTCATAGTGCTCAAGAAAGATGGGGAATGGTGCATTTGTCCAGACTTTAGGGCCCTCAACAAGCTTATGGTCAAATATAAATTACCCATCCCAATTGTTGATGATTTTCTAGATGAACTAAATGGGGCTCAATTCTTTACTAAGCCAGATCTTCGCTTGGGCTATCACCAAATACACATGAAAGAAGAAAACATTCCGAAGACTACTTTCCAAACTCATGAAGGCCATTATGAATTCCTGGTCATGCCATTTGGTCTTTGTAATGCCCCATCCACTTTTCAGAGCCTGATGAATCACCTTCTCAAACCATATCTCAGAAAATTTGTGCTTGTTTTCTTTGATGACATTCTTATCTACAACCTCACCTGGGAAAAACATCTTCAACATGTAGACCTACTCTTGCAACTGCTCTGGAAGCATAAATTATTTGTAAAATTGTCCAATTGCTCTTTTGGCATGAAAGAAGTCGAGTATTTGGGCCACATTGTGGGGTGTGAAGGTGTCAAGGTGGATCCAAAAAAGATCCAAGCAATGCAGGATTGGCCTCAACCAAAGACCTTGAAGAGTTTGAGAGGATTCTTGGGTCTCACTGGCTACTATTGCAAATTTGTCTGTAATTATGGTTGCATTTCTAGACCCCTCACTCCACTTCTCAATAAAAATTCATTCCTCTAGACTGATGAAGCAGAACATGCGTTTATAGCTCTCAAATAGGCCATGTGTTCCACTCTCGTATTGGCACTACCCGACTTCACCAAGTCTTTTGTGATTGAATGTGATGCTTCAGGTATGAGTATTGGGGTTGTCTTAATGCAAGAGGGCTGACCCTTTTCAACAGCCAACAACTAAGTGGGAAACATCTGGGACAATCTACTTATGATAAGGAGATGATGGCCATCCTACATGCAGTGGATACCTTGTGACCATACTTATTGGGCCGATGTTTCCAAATATGCACAGATCATCAAAGCCTTAAATATTTTTTGGAGCAAAGGCTATCCTCACCACAACAAAACAAATGGCTAGCCAAAATTCTGGGATATGATTATGAGATAATTTACAAGAAAGGGCACAAAAATTTCGTAGCAGATGGTTTATCACACCAATTTGAGGAGGACAACACCCTGCTAGCAATCTCTCTTCCCATTCCAGATTGGATTGAAGAGGCTCACAAGGAATGGTTTTCACATCGTCTGCTCTCCCAAATCATTAATAACTTGCGAGCATATCCTCATTCGACAACGGGCTACTCTTGGAAGGATGAGATTCTTCGCTACAAGGGCAGAGTAGTGATATCATCGACATCCACCCTCAAAACACACATTTTGGTAGAGTTGCACTCATCTCCCACTACATGCCATGCAGGATTTCAGAAGACTTATGCTCACACTCGTCGTTCCTTCTTTTGGACATGCATGAAAATGGACATTCTTACTTTTGTATCTGAATGTGATGTGTGCCAGCGCCACAAAGGAGAAACTGTCAAGCCCCCAGGCAATTTACAACCATTGCCCATCCCTGCCTCAATCTGGACGAATGTTTCTATGGATTTCATTATTGGTCTTCTGAATTCAGGTAACAAGTTAGTCATCATGGTGGTTATGGAAAAACTTTCTAAGTATGCTCATTTTTGCACCCTACCCCACCATTTTACACCCACTTTGGTGGTTCAATCTTTCATGGATTAGATCTTCAAATTGCATGTCATGCCCACTTCAATTGTGTCTAATCGTGACCCGATCTTCACTAGTAAATTTTGGCAGGAACTTTTCAAGCTACAAGGCACCCAAATACAACTAATTACTTCCTATCATCCCCAAACTGATGGTCAAACTGAAGCCGTCAATATATGTCTGGAAACCTACCTCAGGTGCTTCACTTCAGAAAAGAAACATCAATGGGTACAGTGTTTACCTTTAGATGAATGGTGGTATAATACTCACTATCATGCCGCCACCAAGATGACTCCCTATGAAGCAGTTTATGGTCAACTCCCCCCTTCACCTACTTCTTATATCCTAGGATGCTCTAAGGTGCAAGCAGTGGATCAAATCCTACAGAACCGTGCAACCACGCTAACTCATCTCAAAGATAATCTCCATCAAGCTCAGAATCACATGAAGCAACAGGCATGCCAACATCGTTCGGAGCACATACTTTAAGAAGGGGATCATGTATTCTTGAGGTTGCAACCATACAAGCAAACATCACTCAAAGATAAGGGTAGTCAGAAATTATCTCCAAAATTCTACGGACCTTATCAAATACTTCAGCGCATTGGTGAAGTAGCCTACAAGCTAGCCTTTCCACCCACTGCAAAAATCCATCCTATCTTCCATGTATCATGCTTCAAGAAAGTGGTGGGGAACAATTGCAGAATTAAAACCCATCTACCTGAATTGGATGAAGAAGGTTCAATCTGGCTCCAACCTGAATAGGTCCTGGACAAGCGAGAACGACATCTGCGTGACCCACGATCAAGGAAGTCCTCATCAAGTGGAAAGACACCTCTCCGGAAGATGTAACCTCGGAACCAACCACTATTCTTCAACAGTTTCCACAACTTGAGCCTTGAGGACAAGGGTATTTTTATGGGGGAGGGCATGTTAGGGTCCAACCCTAACCCCCTTATTTATGAAATAGGGTTGAGTCATAGTTATAGTTAGTTAAAGAGTCAATAAAGCCCATATTAATAATTGTAAGTGGTTGATCCGCATTTAAAGAAAGGGACCACAGTTAGTTGCAAATAGGCCATGGTATTAGATAGATGGTATTAAGAGAACCGTGATATTGACTCATGGTATTGCATGTATGAATCCTATATAAAGGATAGAGACTCCCCATTGAGGAAAGTCGTGTCTTATTTTTCTCTATTGGAGGTTGCCCCCTCGAAGAGGCAAGTGAAGATTTCTTTTATCTCTGAATAATAAAATACATGCTGTTATTTCTCATCTTGTTCTTTGTTTTGGGTTGTCTTTCTTCTTATATTCGGTATTCTGGCATTTTCTCGTAGGTCAAGAGCATAACACCAAATGCCATCTCTGGACAATCTTAGAAACATGTTATCCATGTAAGAGTTTTTGAATATGTTATATAACTAACAAAGAGTCACCATCCACTTGTAGCAACTTGAAGCCCTCTCGGATGGCTATATGAAGGCCTTTTTCTAAAGCTAGGAATTCAACTAGGTTATTATTGGTAAACCCACTACTCATTTCGAAAATCCTCAAGGGAGCAGAGGTCTCATCATGAAAAATACCTCTAGACCCTACTATACCTGGGTTGCCCTTTAAGGCCCCATCAAAATTTAATTTGATGAAATTATGGGGAGGGGGGAGATGTGACGTATTTTCTATGATAGTAACAACCTGATGTGACCCATAGCTAGAAAGGATTATGATTTTATCCAATTTGAGATTACAAAAATTGTAGCTTATGACTCCTCCACTTCCCAATCCCCTGACGACCATCATGTGAATAGTAGCGTTTCCCTCAAATTTGAAAGGACTATATCACGAACCACCTAAGATGAACGTTTCTTTTGCTTAAAATCCATGCCATTTCACTCCTTCCATAAGTTCCATAAGATAAATCAAAATACCAGATTCCAAGATCTGCTAATTATAGAGTTCTTGAACCTAGGAAAAGACCAATGATCCAACATCATTGGGAGATTGACATGATTAGGATGAACAACACCAAAAATACTAATAAGGATATCCTAAAATTGTAAGGAAAAGTCACAAGAAAGAAATAGATGGTCTACATTTTCCTCTGCTTGAAAACAAAGAAGGCATATAGAGGGTCCTTCGTAACCCTTCTTACGAATCCTCTCCTAGGTTAGAAGTCTATGCCAAGCAATCAAACACAAAAATATGGAAGTCTTTGGCCACAAGAAGCCTGATGATGAGCCTCATAAATGGGTAATTATATGGGCTCATTTTACCTCCTAACCTAGTCAAATCAACCATTCTCTTAGCTTATTGTATGATTTTTTGATTATATTTATGCTTATAGAGTGAGTTGAGTTAATTATGATGCCATGAGGTCTAATATGTGTTTAATGCAGATTATTGATGATTTTTGTGGTCAAAGTCAAGGATCTAGTGGACAAATGGCAACAATAACTGGAAGTGGACAAAGGAGAGGACTTATAGGAGGGAATCCCCCTCATTTATTACTCGTCACTTTGAATTTCCCTTCATTCAGCTCGGAGTACAAGAAACCAAGTCATGCATTAGCTGGCAACCGAGCAAAGTGGAGGATAATTGATGTTTATCTCGAGTTTTGGGAGCCAAACCTCCCTGATTTTGTGTTTTCTAGAACGGGCTAAGCAGTGATAAAGAAAAGATTCAAAAGGCTAGCAACAATGCCTTGGCCTCTCTTCCTCCATTTGGGACAATGATTTGAGGTAAAGACCCTCTTGCTACCCCAAAAACACATATTTTCCTCATCCATAGGACTTCTAGTGTTTATAGCTTTCTAGTTGGCTCATAGTCTAGTTTGCTTTGTTTCAAAACTCCTTCATCATGCTCATTTCCTTATTTACAACAGTCTTCTGTCATGCTTTTCTTTCATGCAATGGTTATCAACATTTCCTTTCATAGATCATAGTTTATTTTGATGCAAAAACTCTGTTTTTTAGATGCACTTATTTCCTTGCTTGATTAATCTCATTGGTTTCGGGCCTTCCTGCTGCATCCTCTGTGAGAATGATCAGGAAAATCTCAATCATATTCTCAACACCTGCCTAACTGCTTGCTTTCTTTGGGATGACATGGCCATTATCTTCAGACAATCTGATAGAAACAGGAACTCTATCTGTCATACATTGAGCAATTGCAGATCCTCCATATCCTTCAACAATCTGGTCAACAGAGCATGGAATTTCATTCCGAGAGCCATAGCCTAGATCATGTGGAAAGAGCACAATGCAAGAATCTTCAAGAATTCGGCGATGGCAGTGGAAATATTAAAAGGAAAGACGAGACAACTAATCACAGAATCGATCCATGCCATGGATATATTGCAGCAAGAGGGAAATATGTCTCCGAATAACCAAAGGATAATCTAGATCCTAAATCTCAAAGCTAAGACCACCCCCACAGGAAGGAACTAGGCCTCCGCTGAGACAACGCAGGATAAATGGAGTAGGCCTCCATGTAAAACATTCAAACTAAATTTTGACGAGGCGTCAAAGCAAAACCAGGGAAAAGCAGGTTACAGTGGAGCAGTCAGGGATCATACCGATAACATCCATCTTATCTACCATGGAAATCTGGGCATGAATACCAACAATGCTATAGAGCTAATAGCTCTCATCAAAGGCATCACCTTGGCTGATTGCTACAGACTTCTATCTCTGGTGGTGGAAGGAGATTGGGAGATTGTCATCAAAATGATGAGAAAACTCCAAAATGGCACTCAAGTGGACAAGCTAACCCCCAGTTGGAGGCTCTCGGCAATCCTGAAGGAACTACAAGGCCACCTTAGCAACATTCAAGGCGTCACCTTTCAAGTGGTTCGAAGAACAACAAATAAATTGGCTGATGCCATGGCCAATGCTTGAGTTCAATCCAATCTTGAAGATCATCACATCCTTTGGCAAGACCTAGAGGAAGGGGAACTCAAAGCGAGGTGCAATATCATAAACAATGAGGACCATGGAGCCCTGTAAAAATGCAAAGCATGACGGTCACAATTTTCCTCTGATTCTTCTATGTATGCATCTATATCGATAATTCTATAGGTTGTAGGTGATTTATTAAAAAAAAAAGAAAGGGCAGAGACTAGACCCGCTCAGCTGTATACAGGCAGACACAGGGAGTTACCCTCGATTCCCACTCTGCATTATGTATTCTACTGTATTCTATTAATATAAAGTCCCGCCGAATCTTCACAAAAAAAAATCTCATTGGTTGATTATTAGTTGTTTATGAAATATATATCTTCTAGCAATAGGCTAGTCTATCAACCATTCCACCCTCCATCTGATCCATGCCCTACAGGTCACCCAAGTCTCCCTTCAATTCTGCCTTAGTTTCCCGCATTTTCCATAGACTTTCCTCTCTTTCCTTGAGCAAATCCAATCATCTTTCTCTCTCCTAATGATTCTTGGTAGACACTAGGTTCCCTAACACTCCATCCCAACCATCATATACCTTCTCCACCTACTCTCCCACCTTCAAAATAGTGAAAACTGCTCTCGGCCTCCTCTTGTAGGCCTCCTGTAGAACACTGTTTTTCCTCCTGTAGATTTCTTTTGTCCTCCTGTAGATTTTCCTGTAGGCTTTCTTTTGAAGGATGAGTTTGGTTAAAGCCTCTAGAAGGCCACCTGAGACCTCTTAGGACCCATCCACACCATCCTACATCCTCTCAAGTCGCAAAACCGCCCTCTGTCTCCACTTATTTGCTGCCACATTCACAAACAAATAAATTACATGCATGCCACATTCACATAAAAATACATAAAAATCCAAAAAGATGCTTTTTGTTCATTTACTTCCAGAAATAGCTTAGTTAGATGTTGTTTACTTCCTTGAGTAGGTAATGGCATTATTTTCATGATTTTCATAGTTCTTTATGCAAAAGTAAGATTAGAGGTTAATTAGGATTTCCTTGGTTTGCTTTACATTTTAGTCTTCCTTTCTGCAAGTAGAATGGCATTAGTAGAGTAATCTCTCTTTTTCCTTTCACCACATATAGAGCTTCTTCTGGAATCCATAGAAATTTGCTTGATCTCCTAGTGATCTTGCGCTGGCTGACCAAGTGACAACCTGTAGTAAGAACTAGTGCTTGTGCATACAACACTGTCGCATCCAAGTTTGTTACAAACTACCGCATTGATAAAAGTAAAGTAGGAAGCCCAGGAGTTGCAACATTATTGCTGCAATACTAGAGCTCACCGCCTGACCAAATCCAACCCCAAAGTTTGTTTGTCTCTAGGGACAAATGGTTTTCCACAATATAATATGCTTCCATTAAAGAAAAATATCCTTTGGGAAGCCTTCCCCATCGCAACATATCACAACTATTAGAAAATCATATCATTCTTTATCATAAATCCTAATGCAAGAAATCCCAAGGTAGGTCCTGAGAGGGTGTCGGCTAATCATCCTTAGTCTTCCATCTCCTCCAAGACTCAAAACCCTCCATAGTTTTCCAAAAATTTGGTACTTTAATTGCACCAAGATTGCTTGTAAAATATTGGAGAGCCCTTAGACTCGCCTTCTACGATATTGGTGGCATATGTTGCCACACATCATCCCAAAACCTGGCTATTTTCCATGCCTTGATTTCCCAAAAGGCACGTTGCCGCAATATGTCCCTATTGTCCTATGCCCATGCCCAAAGGCTGGAACCTACTATTAGCAAATTCAATTGTAATCTCTCTCCTTGTGTCTCTAAGGGAGCATATTTACGTTTCCAAATTTGTTTCAATAATTAGTTTCCTACTTTCACACACAAACACCATAACTTAGTGCCAAATGAGTTACTCATTAGTTCAGGATCTCGTAGACCCAAACCTCCAAAAGATTTGGGTTTGACTAACTTGTCCTAGTCTATTAATGAAAAACACTTTTCCTTATTCAAAGCTCGCCATAAGAACTCACCCCATTATGCTCTAAGCTTGCAACATAGTCTTTTGAATAGGAATAGTAGCAAGTTGATAAACAAGAATAACCTACAAGACAGATTTTGTGAGAGTCAACCACCTCACAAAATTCAAGGCATGAAAACTCTGGTTGTTTAATCTGGTGGACATTTTTGTTAATAAATATTTCTAGCAAGAAATACATTTTTGGTAGAGGACCAATGTAACTCCCAAATATTTGGGGGGAATTTGGGCTCTATGAAATTCTAGCACGCTAGTTAAATGCCATTGAATAGGTTCTTTACAATTAAAGAAAAAATACTCGCTTTCTCCTTGTTGAAAAAAGTACTAGAAGCTGCCATAAAGATTTGTAAGATTGTTTGAATTCCTTTGGCTTCCCTGAGAGTAGGAGGACCGAAAAAACAAACATCATGTACAAATTGTTGATGAGTGAGTGGGAGATCATCATTATACAAACGTAAAATTTTGATGGAACCTTGAACAAAGGCACATGAAACAAATCTCCTAAGATCTTCCATGAATAATATAAATGTCAAAATTGGAAACTAGGGCCAAACTTCGTGTGGGTTACCTTATTCATGGTTGATTATATTTTTCTTGGATTCCCCTCATCGAGACGTGTAGCATTGATCTAAAGATCATCCGATTCTGATAAGTATTTATGGATATATGAATTTATTTATGTTATGGACTAATTGTCAAGGTCGGCTAGCAACTTATGTAGGCTTAGAAGTCCAACATACACATCTATTCATCGTCAACGTTTTGCATATAAATACAAGGAGCATTCTCCTCATTTAGACACTTCACTCTCATCACATCTCTCTCTCTCTCTCTCTCCTGCGCAAAAAAGAGTCTCTTCTCTCTCCTATGCAGAAGAGACTCTTCTCTCACACATCTGGAAGGAAGGACACAGATTTTAGGGCTGCAATTGCATATCAGAAGTTTGACCAGCATTGACCATCATTCTCTCTCTTTGGACTATGTAGTAAGTGGACTTGACTCTCTTTGGAAGGCCGCATTTTTTGGCGAAGGAATCAAGGTGATCCGACAGTCGGTTTGCAAGATATTGACTGCCATAGTTTAGGGCTGATCTAGGGTTTGCTACTGCTGATGTAAGTCAGATTTTTGTACTATTTCTCTCTGCTGAATTATTGAAGATAAAAGAGAATTGATCAAAGGGTTTCCACATATTGGGGTTTGTCCTTGGCTAGCCGCCACATCGTGTGTCTCTTGTCTTGGCTTGTTTTCTGTTGATTGTTTAATGTTCTATCTGCACTTTACTTATGTACATGTGATTGGTAATCTGTGGATAATAATAAGAAAGATAAGTAAGATTCTCTAAGCATAGAACATATCATAATTTAACATGGTATCAGAGTTGAGGTGAAGACAAAGCTCGAGCAAGAGCAAGAGAAATCACCGAAGAGAATATTGGCAAGTCTATCCTAAAAGAACTATGGGGTCCTCAACACTCTTCCCCGCCGAAGACAAGCTCCATAAGAAGTCTGAATATCATGAATGGAAGATGTCTCTCGATCTAACTTTAGAAGATCAGGGAGTGTTGGACCATGTGAGAGGCAATATTATTGAGCCTCCATCAAATGCACCCACTGCTACCAGGAACAAATGGAAATCCAGATAAGTCAAAGCAAAGAAGATCATCCGGGACTCTATCGATAAGTGCTTGGTGGCCTATGTTTTTGAGTTGAACACCTCCAAGGAAATCATTGGTAGACTGGTGAGTTTGTTTAAAGTTAATGATGCCAATCAATTTCTGTTTCTTAGAAATAAGCTGAAGGAAATTAAGAAGGGAAAAGATGAAAATATGCAAGCATATTTCTTAAGAATCACCGAGATCAAGAATGATCTCCTATCTATTGGAGAAGTAATTCTTAACAGGGAAATGGCACTCACAACTCTTGGAGGACTACCATCTGAATGGTATGTATTCAGGACTACTCTCCTCAACAATAATGTAATTCCCAAATTTGAGGAATTAATGGCTAGATGCATTCAAGAAGAAGCAAGAATGGAAGAACAGGAAATACCCACACTTAAAGGTCAACTCGCTGCCTTTTCTTCTCATGCTAAAAGAAGAAACCATTCCAAAAGGAATACTGGACCTAAGGGTGGAAAAGGATGATGTTATCATTGCAACAAACCAGGTCATTATGCAAGGGAGTGTCCTGATAAAAGGAACTCACACCGAGATGATGGTCAAAATCCCTCTCAAGGAAATCAAAGAAATGGTAGGTCAAATGGACGAGGTAAAAGGAGTGCTGGAAATAAAGGAAGAGGACAACCATTCAAGAAGGCAAGAAATTCCAGGTATGAATCTAACACTGTTGACAATAAGAAGGATGAATATTATCTACCGGCTGCTCTATCTACCTCTATTCCTCCGGACTCGTTGGGAAATTGGCTTATTGTTAGTGGTGCCTCAAGGCACTTCACTGGTTACAAAGAAGTTCTCCATAATCTAATAGAGAAAGAAACCAACCTGGAAATTGTCCTCAGAGATACCATGAAAGGTGTAGGCAATGTCTCTCTTAAATTGAATCAAGGTAATACAATCCACCTACAAGATGTATTATATGTACCTGATCTCAAAAAAAGAACCTGGTGTCCATTTTGGCAATGGAAGACAAAGGCTACAAGGTGGCTTTCAATGATAGCAAGGTATGTGCATGGAAAAACAATATTAAAGATGCCTTCACTATTGGGTTTCGAGTTGATTCATTATATCAGGTCAAAGGAAGTCCACTAGGTGTCGTGTCTTGTGACACATCTCTTCAGTCCGAACTATGGCATCGAAGGTTTTCTCACCTTCATTATAAAGCTCTACATATTGGAAGAAAAATGGTGACTGGGATGCCCAAGTTTAGATTAGAGCTAGAAGGTGTATGTCCCAGATGTGTTGAAGGAAAGCTAAAAAAGGGACCATTCCCCTCAATCCAAAGCAAGACCTCCGATATATTGCTGTTAGTTCACTCAGACATATCTGGTATGATGCCTGTGAACACCTTGGGAGGATATTCATATTACCTCACTTTTACAGATGACTATTCTTGCAAGACTTGGATATACTTCTTGAAAAAGAAGGATGAAGTGTTCTCCTGGTTTCGACACTTCAAAGCCTTGATCGAGAATCAAACCGAAAAGAAGATCAAGATCTTAAGGACTGATAATGGGACTGAATATGAATCTAATGAGTTTCATGATTTTTTTAAAGAGGCTGACATTAAGAGGGAGACTACTACACCGTACACTCTTGAACAGAATGGTGTGGCAGAAAGGAAGAATCGTACGATTGTGGAAGCTGTCCATGCTATGCTCCATGATCAAAGACTTTTGAAGTTTCTATGGGTCGAAGCTGCAAACACCTCCGTATATGTACAAAACTAATGCCCCCATCAAGCATTGGGTTCCAAAATTCCTGAAGAAATTTTCACCCGTAAGAAACCTGACGTATCTCACTTTAGAATTTTTGGAAGCCTTGTGTATTTTCATGTGCCGAAAGAGAAAATGAACAAGTTCGGTGCATCTGGAAAGAAAGGAATCTTCATGGGCTATAGTGAAAATACTAAGGGCTATAGAATTTATGTAGCCAGTCAAATGGAAGTTGTGATTAGTCATGATGTCACCTTTGACGAAGATATGGCTCTCAGCAAGGTGAACAATCTTCCTATTGTGAGGAGATCTCAAGAAGCTGACACCAAGGAACCGAAAGAAAAAGATGATGAAACAATGCCCAATGTGGAAGAACCCATGGATCCTATTGATCCTCCTCCACCCGAGCCTTCGTCTTCTAGGAAGAGGCCTTCATGGCTAAGGGGGACACTTGATGATGTTGAAGGACATGCTGCACCCCAAGGAACCTTCCGAGAAAGTAAGAAACCAAACACATATCAGGGATACCTGACCATCATGAGCACGATCATTCAAAATGAGCCTTCATCATTCTCAGATGCTGTCAAGCATCAAGTATGGAAGGATGCTATGAATGAAGAATATGAGTCTATTATGAAGAATGATGTCTGGGAAGTGGTTCCCAAACCCCTGGATAAGACAATTGTCACTTTTAAATGGCTTTACAAGATAAAGCATGCAGCTGATGGAAGTACGGAAAAGTATAAGTCTCATTTTGTTGCTCGTGGGTTCTCCCAGAAGGAAGGTATAGACTATGACGAGAAATTTTCACTTGTTGCCAAATATACCACCATCCACTTGATAACATCCCTTGCGGCTTCACAAGGATGGAACTTACATTAGATGGATGCTAAGACCACGTTCTTGCATGGTTCGATCAAGGAAGAGGTCTACGTGGAGCAACCTGAAGTATTTGAGATTTATGATCGAAAATCTCATGTGTGCAGGTTGAAGAAGGCCCTTTATGGGTTGATGCAAGCACCCTGAGCATGGTATGAGAGGATCAATAGCTACTTGATGAAGCTGGGATTCACTAGGAGTGAAGTCGATCCCAACCTTTAATTTAAGGTTAAAGACGACAAATCTCTCATACTAGTGCTGTATGTTGACGACCTCTTTCTAATAGGTGCAGACCCTCTCATTCACAAATGTAAGAGGGAGTTGGCTTCTGAATTTGAAATGAAGGACTTGGGACTAATGCACTATTTCCTAGGACTTGAGGTTTGGCAAAAGCCAGGGGAAATTTTCCTATCTTAGGGAAAATATGTGGTGAAGATATTGGAAAGATTCGGTATGGTGGACTGCAAGACCATAACTACCCCGATGGAGCTTGACTTCAAAAAGTTAAGCGGTGGTGCTACTGGACCTGTTTTACAAAATGCCAACGAGTATCTTCAACTTGTCGGAGCATTAATGTTCTTAGTGATTTCCCGTCCAAAGATATGCTTTGCAGTCAACACGTTGATTCAACATATGGTTGAACCTCAACACATACATTGGATTGGTGCGAGGAATCTGTTGAGATATCTTCGTGGCATAATTACTTATGGGTTAAGATACATTGCCGGAGATGTGAGACTACTTGGATATACTGATGCTGATTGGGCAAGCAGTGTGGTGGACCGTAAAAGCACTTCCAGGTGCTGTTTCTCCTTGGGATATGCTTCGATATCCTGGATGAGCAGGAAGTAGAAGTTGGTGGCTTTGAGCACCGCCGAGGCAGAGTATATTTCCGCTAGCATGGCCTCCTATGAGGTATTCTGGTTGCAAAAGCTCTTCAGTTAGCTATTTGGATTTACATTGGATACCACCGTGATTCTATGTGACAACCAGAGTGGGATCCGTTTATCAGAAAATATCGTATTTCATGATCGCCCTAATCATATTGATATCAGGTACCACTATATTCGAGATATGGTGCAATGAGGAGCAATAAGGCTTCAACATATCGGTATAGATGAACATGTCGCCGATATTCTATCAAAACCCCTAGGAAAGGTCAAATTCCTGACTTTTTGAGAATGACTTGGTGTCGTTCAGAGACCCTTTGATGAGGGTCATGTATGATGTACTGAGCTTTGGGAGCTCCAAGGGGGCACGTGTACTTCTTGGAGCAAGACATGACTACAGGGTGACTCACCATCCCCTGTTGGTGCACTTGGTACAGGGTAAAAGGTTCAACCTTTCCATGTGACACCCCGTGGTGACTATGGAACAGGATGATTAGTTCTCCTGTGGGCCTGGATGATGTGTTCTCCATGGTGATTGTAGGATGATTCACTCTCCTGTGGACATTATGATTCGCTCTCCTGTGGACAAGATGATTCACTCTCTTGTGGGAGAAGATGATTCTCTCTCTTGTGGACATGATTATTTGCTCTCCTATGGACAAGATGATTTTCTCTCTTGTGGGACAAGATGATTCGCTCTTCTATGGACAGGATGATTCACTCTCCCATGGACAAGATGATTCACTCTGTTGTGGGACAAGATGATTCGCTCTCCTATGGACAGGATGATTAGTTCTCCTGTCGAGACATCCTACCCATGTAGTCTGGGACTCATGGGGAGTACCTCTCATCTGATCAATGAGCAGGGAAATGAGGATAGGGATCATAGTAGTACCGATGGATGCATCGTTGGATCTACCGTACTCCCTATGCTAGGATGACCTTCATTGATTTGAGATCAATGATACTGGTCTAGGACGAGTGAGAGTGGTACACACTCTGAGACTGACTTCGGGTTAGTGGAGGATGGTATGATACATCCTCGATCATTTCTTCTTCTTCATAATTCGAGCAAAGTAGAGTAGAGAAAAGCAGAGCATAACCGAGTAGAGCAGAGCAAGAGGGGTCAATCCATACCAGATAGTGCATTTGATGGATGGACAACAGTGACAGTCCAACAGATTGTAGATGAAGTTCTCCCTAGTTGAGAGGGAGTGTTAAAATTGACAATTAGGGCAAAACTTCCTATGGGTCACCTTATTCATGGCTGATTATATTTTTCTTGGATTCCTCTCATTGAGAGGTGTAGGATTGATCTAAAGATCATCCGATTTTGATAAGTATTTATGGAGATATGAATTTATTTATATTATGGACTAATTGTCAAAGTCGGCCAACAACTTATGTAGGCTCAGAAGCCCAACAGACGCATCTATTCATCATCAAAGTTTTGCACATAAATATAAGGAGAATTCTCCTCATTTACACACTTCACTCTCATCACATCTCTCTCTCTCTCCTATGCAGAAAAGAGTCTCTTCTCTCTCCTGCGCAGAAAAGACTCTTCTCTCACACGTGTGGAAGGAAGGACACAGATTTTAGGGCTGCAACTGCAGATCAGAAGTTTGACTAGCATTGACCATCATTCTCTCTCTTTGGACTGCACAGTAGGTGGACCTGACTCTCTTTGGAAGGCCACATTTTTTGGTGAAGGAATCAAGGTGATCTGACGGCCGGTTTGCAAGATATTGACTGCCCTAGTTTAGGGTTGATCTAGGGTTTGCTGCTGCTGATGTAAATTAGATTTTTGTACTATTTCTCTTTGTTGAATTATTAAAGATAAAACAAGATTTGATCAAAGGGTTTCCCCAGATTGGGGTTTGTCCCTAGCTAGCTGCCACATCTTGTGTCTCTTGTCTTGGCTTGTTTTCTGCTAATCATTTAATGTTCTACCTACACTTTAGTTATGTACAAGTGATTGTTAATCTGTGGATAATAATAAGAAAGATAAGTAAACTACTCTATGCATAGAACATACGATAATTTAAAAATAAACAAGAAATGGGATAGGGGCCATTTTGTCTCAATCCTCCAAATGATTTAAACGTAGGGGAGAGAGAACCATTTACAAGAATCGAGAAAAAAGGGGAAGAAAAAGAGAGAAAATCCAAGAGATCCACTTCCACGAGAACACAAAAGCATCCAACACCTGCAACAAATAGTCCCAACTGAGTCTATCATAGGCTTTATACATATCTAACTTAATCAATATACCTGATTTATTTAACAATTTCAAAGAGTGGATGATTTCCTAAACTGTAAAGATACCATCTGAGATATGTCTTCCTTCCACAAATCCAGTGTGTTTTGGCAAAATTAGCATAGAAAAGAGAGGTTTTAGATGCTTCACAATAACAATAGATATCACTTTATAGAGAACATTACATAATGCAATAGGGTGAAAACCATTGGGTTCTTCATAATTTCCTGATATTGGAACTAAGGTAATCAATGTAGAATTAAGGCAGCCCATCGATTGAGTTTGTCTAGATTCCTCTACAAGATCATGGATCTCCTGGCCAATAAAAGACCAACACTCTTGATAAAACTAAGAAGTGAAATAGTCTTGGTGATTTGTTTCGTAGCATTTCAATTACCACTGATTCTACCTCTTAGAAAGAGATAGGTTGCATCAATGCTACGTTCTGTTTTGTACTGATGAGTCAAGGAATGTTCTCCATAATCCTATTTATATGAGATTGTCAGTGGAAGGAGGGTTTTGATAACATGTGATGGTTATAATCAACCAAATCGTACTCTATGTCTGAATGGAGTAGTTTACAATAATCTAACTATTATGATGCCGTAGCATGGATTTATGGAAAAATTTTGAATTCCGTTCACCCTCTTTTAGCCACTGTACCCGAAACTTCTTCCTCCACAAAATTTCTTCTTTATTTCTTTGTTGTTCCAAGTTATGTAAAGTCAAACCTTGTTCAATAACTAACTCCAGAGTTTGTCCTTCAAGTATCAAACTTCGTTGCAGTTCTTGCATCTTGACTTTCGGATTCAATTTCTCCTCAAAGAAAATTAGTTTTTATTCTATAATTTAATCTGCACTTTGAGCGCTTTAAGTTTTAACTGGAATGAGTGCATTTTGTTCTTACCTGATACCTTAATCGCTTCCCACCAACCTTTAAGCTTGTCAATAAATTCATGTTTGTAACCAAAAACTTTCGAACTAGAATGGTCGATGCTTGGGCACTTCCTTTAAATCAATTTTCAATCTAATTGTCCAATTATTAGACCCAATACAAGGAAAAATAACTACTTAAACAAATAAATATTAATCCATCACCTACTTCGATACAAAAAATCTATCAAGACAACTAGTTATCTGATGTCGACCACCACTTTTTTTGTTCCAAGTGAAAACACCATTGATAGTGGGAATGTCCACCAAGTTCATTCATTCTATAAGACCATCAAACAAAGCAGAGGCAATATCTAACTTGCATAGCCCCCATTTTTTCTCCTTTAGAGATCGAATAAGGTTGAAATATCCACCCAAAATCCACAAAGAGTCGAGGAATACCCATTTATGACACAAAATTATGTCCAAAAATTGAACTTTCTCCCTTGGAAATGGAGGGCCGTATACTGGTGTTAAGACAACCTATTCCGTTGTACCAAGATAACGAAATCACCTAGTTAGAATTCTAGGGCTTGCTAACCATTACTGAAAGATGACTTCCATAGGACACCACAAGATTTCCAACCCACCTGAACTACCTTGAGCATCTAAGACCATGAAATGGCAACGTTTCCAATAATTATCACAAAAAACATACATCTTATTCTAATCAATTTTAGTTTCTTGCAAAATAAACACCATTGGTCTCTTCTTTTTTATTCTCTCTCTCAAATGTCATTGTTTCCATTTGCTGTTTAGACCCCTCATATTCCATGAAAGGATTTTCATGATTAATATTTTTGAGAAAGTAGAAAAAAATATGGGATTAAAGTCATTTGACCTGATTTAACCATCTCTTCCCTGATATTTTGTATTAAATTACCCCTCGAATTTTGTCCCTTTTGCTTGATGTCCTTCATAAGATGTTTAATAAACATATCCTTACCTTTATCCTTTAATTCACTTAGAAATCAAACCCATGTTTTTCCTTAGAAATTTGTCATTGATGAGTTTTCCATTTAATGTATGTCATCGCATACTGTTCTTGTTGTTCCTTTGATAACTCAACCAAATATTTCTCAGCCCAATCATTGAGGATTCCGACCACAACATATTCTACCTTTATAAGAGATCCAAGGGTCTTCTTGGATAGTTGTACCACTTCCTCGATCCCTCGAAAATCAAAGAGATGCTCATGAAACTCTGCATCCGCTTCACTCTCCGGTGTTTTCCTTTTTGGAGGTGGTTTCTTTAGTGCCAACTCTAGATATTTCTCCAACATAGGGACATCATTTGGTAAATCCATTCCAAGATATTCCTCCATTTATTATAAAGGTTCAAAATTATTTTTGGCTATGATTGTCGATTGCAGCGACTAGTTTTTAGATCGGGAATTCTGCCTTCTCGATGAAACTTTTTTGAAACCCTCATTTCCCACCGACCCAACACTCTTGTGATCTTTCTTCTAGCTTGGACAATGACGGAATAAATGTCCATGTTCATGAAAAATTCAACCTATTAATAAATATATTTTCATAGTTAATAAATATCCAATTTTTAAAAATAATGTTGTGAATGCATACCTCTTTCTTCCCCTTGACATTTAAGAGAAGCACATGTATTGTAAACCCCCATCCTTGTCTTCTTAGGAATACAATAATTTTTGAATTTGTTCTTCCATATCCTTATAAAATATGAATATGTCATAAAATTACCATCTCCTTCAACACCTTCTGCATATTCTTTGTATAAGTTGTAGATTTCTCATCTTGATAAATTATCTGGAATATGTGTTGTGTCTTTATTTGGCATACACTCTCCATGCTTTGAAAATAAGTCTTTCATCCATGACAATGCAATATTTTCTAATGACCCAACCTCTAGTCTATAACATACTAGGATCTTTTTCCAGTCTTTCTTTGATGCTTGACAAACGAAAATTACCAATTGAATGAAACATTTTGAAATCCTTTCTACAGAGCAATACATTCGCAATATGATAATCATAACCTGCTAGTGTAGATTGCATGCAACCCACTAAAAATGAATTTTGCATGCTTTAATTCATTGGAAAATATCTTTTCCTTTTCTCCAAAAAAACTTTAAATCCATATGTTTCAAGCAATCCTTTTGACAACATTCACTTGAAATCAGATCACCGATAAAACTTCTGCTTATGAGATGTTTTGTCCTAAGCCTTGTATAACTGGAATATTTTAGATTGATATGAAAAGGTCTACTCCTACTCCTAGATACAATATTTGCTGGCAACGTCTCCATCATTTCATTATCCTCTGTAGAAGATTTTTCATCATCATTTGGAGGAATATTATCCTCACTATGATCATTTTGAACATAGTTAGGAAATTCATCACCATCATTACTTGGAAAATATTCATAACCATCCTCACTTGAATAAAATTCTTCACTACCATCATTTGCACTTTTGAAATCTTGACTCGGACAAAATTATTCACCATCTTCATCCATGCTTTTGAAATCTTCCCTTGGAGGGTTCAATTCTTCATCACCATAAGTGCCTTTGAAACACTCACTTAGAGAAAATGCATTATTCACATCTATACCTCTAAAATTATCATTTTGAAGAAACCCTTCATCCTCCCATTCACAACTGGTACTCTCATGATCCTTAGGATTAGGACTAGGTGGAAAAAATGACTCTCTATTTATAGTCAAATTATCATTTGCAAGCAATTCTTCATCCTCCCCTTCATCGGTCATGGTCTCATAATCCTTAGGATCAGGACTAAGTAGAAACATTGAATGTCTGTTTAATGGAAATTCTTCATCCTGCCCTTCTTCAGTGCTACTCTCATAATCCTTAGGATTATGACTAAGTGGAAGCTTTGAATTTCTATTTACTGGAAATTCTTCATTCTCCCCCTCCCCTTCCTCAGTAGTGCTCTCATAATCCTTAGGATTAGGACTAAGTGGAAGCTTTGAATCTCTATTTACTGGAAATTATTCATCCTCCTCCTCCCCTTCCTTAGTGGTGGTCTCATAATCCATAGGATTAGAACTAAGTGGAAAATTTGACTTTGGAAATTCTTCATCCCCCCTTCTTCAATGGTGCTCTCATAATCCTTAGGATTAAGACGAAGTCGAAATTTTGACTCTAGAAATCCTTCATCCCCCCTTCATCAGTGGTGCTCTCATAACCCTTAGGATTATGACTATGTGGAAATTTTGACTTTGGAATTCTTCATCACACCCTTCATCAGTGGTGCTCTCATAATCCTTATGATCAGGACTAAGTGGAAAAACTGACTCTCGATTTACAAAAAAATCTTTTTGTTGCCCTTCATCAATGCTTCTCTCATCATCCTTAGAATTAGAACCAAGTGGAAAATTTAACTCTCTATTCATAGTGAACAAAATCTAGTTATATCCATCAATATGGATAGAGTTGTTGCGTGATGAAGACGTTGATGTTGCAGAAAAAAAACTTCCCTATAAGAAGAATCCATGAATTTCAAACAAAAGATGTTGAATGATACAAATTCACTCTCTCCCAATGACAATTTATAGCTTAAAGATTGAAATTTTCGCCACAAAATTTCCCTCCAATAATTTCGTTTGAAATATTTCCCTCCAAAATTTTCATCTAAAATGTATTTGAAAACATTTTTCTAAAATTTTGATATTGAAAAATTTCACTCTATTTTCTATTCAAAATATCCACAAAAAATGTTCCTTTAATGCATTCCTTCGAATTTTTTTTAAATGATTTGACATTGACTAGGTAACTAAATTATTTTTTATAATTTGTATTTTATTTTTTAGTCGACATTGAATAAAAGTTAATCTAAATGTATAATATTAACTATATATTAATTTTCTTAATTTTAATTTTAATACCACATTCGAGAAATGCTAATGCAATTCTACAATCTTCGTTATATAATAACATTCATTGTTTCTATTCATGACATCACATCAAGTCTTCTGGGTTTTGTTAAAACGTTTGGAGCAATTTTGTGGAGGCACCGCATTGACATTGATAACACATTGAACAAGAGTTTTTTTGCATTTCAAAGGTTAGTTTTCCTTCTATTTTGACCATTTAAAGAGGAGTTTGGGGAAATCTAGTCTTTTATGGTTTTTGTGCTCCAAAATATTTTTTTTTACTGTTTTGTTTTATATATATATATATATATATATATATATATTTTTTTTTTTTTTTGCAATATCATATTTTTCGGGAAAAAACCACATGAAAAACTCTATTTTTATTTTGTTTTAACTTTTATTTTTTATAGTGAAGAAGATGAAAATAACTCCAATTTGTCAGAATTTTTAGGAAAATAAAATAAAAATTATATATTTTTTTTTGGGTTGCTTAGGTTCTTTCGTTGAAACAAAAAAGAGACCATTCCCATAAAAAAACCAGTTACATTGTTTTTCAAAAATGAAAAAAAATGTTGATAATATTTTTTTTTGAAACCCATATATATTGGTTTTTTTTTTGTTTTCGTTTTTTTTTTGTTAAGCTTGATAGATCCTCCGTTTCATTAGTCTATAAAGAAAATTTACACCACATAGATTGGCTAGGTGGCCTCAACTTGCCTAGTGGGAAACCAAGCCTGTTGGCCACCTATCCGCATTGTATGCCATTTAGTAACAAAAGAGTTTTAGTCTTTCTATCCAAGCTATAAGTCTCAGATTCATGTCCATACTCTAGATATTTACCTACATATATATTTGCACAAGGAAATGTAAAAGCTATCCACATATATAAACAAGACCAACAAAAGAGATTTTATAGTCATGTTGTTCAACAGAAGTTAATTCCACAGGCACTGGGTCTTTAGCATTCATTCCCAACAGCTGAGTCTGTTCCAAGATACAAGGCAGGTGCCTCTCAATTTTGCCAAGTCTAAAATCATGCTTGTGCATTTGAAACTGCACCTTTTGGAATTCCTGTTTATAATTCGACATGTCTTGGACAATGATATCTATGCCCACTGAAATCTGCTCCATAGCCTTACCCAACAAGCTTTTCATCAACTAGTACAGGTATAAGGTTTGCTTGAATTGAGTGATTCTACCCCTTGTGTATCAAGGTTTGGGACAAGGGTTCTCCAATCCTCCAACGTTGGTTGATTTCACAATTATCACCCATAATACTTCCCCTCTCCCTCAAACAAAAACCAAAATAGGTCAACATTACGAGGGCTGAGAGATATCTAAGTACATACCCGTTAACTTCCAAAAATAATTGATATACTTGTTGTTGTGGCTGGCATTGCAGAACTCGTCCGTTGCACCAGTCTCCCTGTGCACAAGCGATCTGAACAACAACACCCAAATCCATCCCTTCGCTACTGTTAAGGCTAACACTATCATAACTCCCGCTGTCACCTTTCTGATATTCACTGCATGCCATCATGCAAGGGGCCACCAAACCCATTGCCTCGAGCATGTGGTGGGTGGTGGTAATGTACTTGGGGGTACAGTCCATTAATCCTCTGCTCGACTGCTCAACCACTGGCTCGCACCCCGATTAGGGTATTGTTTTAATTATTATTATTATTATTATTTTGTAGTTTTTTAAAAATATTTATTATATTTTATTTATAAAATTTTAACTTATATAGTTCAATATTATTATATTTTTAAGTTTCAATTTATATTGTTTTAAAAAAAATATTTGTTAAATTTAAAATAAAAAAAACCGTTTTTAGATATGTATTTTTTAATATATTATATATATATATATATATATATATATATATATATTTTTATTATATATATATATTATATATATTATATATATTACAAATAAGATGACATCAAAGAAGATCTCTGTGAATGTTTATGGACCAAGGGTAACAATTACATCAGCTAAAGTTTCCACTGAACATATTATGGACACTGTTGAACACACTTGAACTGAAAAACATCATAAAAGTCAAGCAAGTGGCCCATCAAGTACATTCAATCTTATTTCAGAATGGAAGAATGCACGAGAAATAAATAAAACAAGTTTTACATGGCATGTTAAAGATAGTGAAATTGAAGATGGTGTACATATCTATCTATATTGTGGTATGATTAACTTTGGTGAATCATATAAAGTGATGGGAAAAGTACAAGACATAAGTTTGGTGTCAAATGCAGACATTGTTTATCTTCTTGCAAGATTGACCAATACAAGTGAAAATGTTAGATATCGTCTCTCAAAGGTCAAGTATGACACATATGAAGAATCTATAGAGTTGTGTGAATAAATCACAAACAACATTGCAAATATCATTGTAAGTATGCTTATTCATATTTATGTGTTATCATTATTGTAAGGATCATTCATTTTTTAATAAATGATTGATCATTGACATATTGTATTTTGTTTCATAGGATTTTGCTGAGAGTCTTTCAATCATGTTGTAGGGTATTTATTATCTAGAGCCAAATATCACGACTGTGATCAAAGTTTCCATACAGAGTTAGAAGAAGAAAGGAGAAGTAAGCAAAGAGAAATATCACGTGAAACTGAAATAGTACATACAAAGGATCAACAAAGAATGACTAAAGTGGGTCAATCTAGTAAAGTTAAACATGTTGCTTTTGAAGATGTGGAAGATGAAGTTGAAAAATATGTTACCATTAGTGAGGAGGAGATTAGAATTGTTGTTGAAAAGGAGAAAAGAAATAAAACACCAAAAATAAAAATGGTTACAAATATCTCTCTTCCGGCTGATGATGAGGAGATTCTTTATCTAGAAGAAGATATGTTAACTGGTAAGAAGAATAAATCAAAAGTTGTACAATCTGTAAAAATCATGGGCAACAATGAAGATCAAAGTGAAAGCTCTAAAGACAACAAAGAAATCATAACACCAGGTGCTAAGTTAGAGGATGACACTATTAAAAGAAAAAAAAATTCCATTCAAGATCACTTGAGGAAGAATAAATTAATTAATGGCGGCCAAATATTTTAGCTTAATGTCAGCCAATTATATAGGCCAAATGAAGGACAGTCTCATTATCAAATTAAAAAGGCATATCACCTACATGTCCATAATTCGAAAACATTGTTCAGGTTCAATCCATATGTGGATGTGGTGGATTATGTGGTTCTTGTTGATCCAAACCAAGTTCCCAACAAACAGACATTTGAGAGGACACGATGTTTGGAATACAAATATTATGTAATTGGAGGGAAATATTCAATAGAGGCTAAAAGACAATTGATCGAGGAATATCCCAATAACTCCTTGTTTGAAATAGTGAGATGCATCATTTATGTTGGTTTAACAGAAACATGAGCAAGGTTATGGCAATGGGATCATAATGTAGATACTGAGTATAGAATGTCTATGAATTTCATACAAAGGGTCAGATTTATTCATAATGAATTTGTAGAAAATTGTGGCGGAGATAAGACAAAAATTAATCTAATCTTTTGGAAGGAATGTTGAATGGAAACAGGTTATCAAATTGAAGATAAAATCAATTCAAAAGGTGGCAAAGTAAATTCACATTTATTTAGAGACATGGATAACATTTTCCAATTGGTGTTTAGGACTAGGGATATATGGAAATTGATTGATGATATTTTTGATTCGTGGGAGAATATTTCCATTAAAAATAAGAAGGTTAAAAAGTGTAAACCCATAATATATATCAAGAGTAAGACATGTCCTGAAATGAAGTAACTTCCAGATGATATGACTATCACACCATGGATAACAATGCAAGGAGTTAAGGATGAAAAACTAGTCAAATCAATACTATGTTGTGTGAAGTTAGGTGAATTATCAATGGACGAAATGTGCTTAGAATTTCAAAAGTAAGTTTGTTGAATTATTTTTACTTTTTATTGGATTATAATTTTCTTTTAACTAGAACATATTGTTTTTGGTAGTATTTGTTATTCAGATCACTATATTAACAAAATTTTCTTTATTTATTGAGTCATAATATTTATATGAAAATACAAGAATATATGGTTAAAATTTCGAATGAAGAGAGTTAGGATGATGTTGTATGCAACTACCGAGAATCAAGTTCTACAACAACATTTAGAGATTTTTTTCTTGCATTCAATAAGGTATGTTGATTTATACATTCATTTTATTCATATGTGAGCTATTTTTTTTTTATTACTTATACATATGTATTTTTTATCTAATTAAAGATGTCGAAGAAGGATGCAAATGGAGCATCAAATATTTTCAAAATCTTTATTGAAAAATTAAGTTGGAAAGGCTAAGAAAGCAACGTTTTAGGAATCTTGAACTTGATCCTACTCTTACTCATTTCATTTGGAATGGGCTTGATACTATCCAATATAAAATAATACAAGGTGATTGTGAAAACATTGCAAAACTCATGACTAAAAGGGAATATGCCCTAGTAATTGCAAATATTCCTCATGGTTTCAATTTCCTAGACAATGGATATGATAGTGAACCTTATACTTATCAAGATTTTAATAAAGTGGTTATGGGATTTCAAGAAGTCACAACATCACCACTTTGGAGATTTGTGACATTTCATTCATACACACAATTTGCAATGTTATGTAACAAGCTTCAAGGGAAAAACAAACTCAAGGATACAACTTACATGGTAAGACATTGGAATTGTATGTTTGATTAATGTTAAATTATTTTATTTATGTACAAGTTAATTGAACTTTTACTATGTCAAGTTACAAGCAAAAGTTAAATCTTGTTTCTTCCGAAGATCAACCAATAATAAATGAATGCAAGTTCATCCATGTTGAATGTTGGAAAAAAGATGATAGTTATAAGCCTATTCTTCTGAATCGAGTAAATGGAAAGAGTCATAGCCAAGTGCTGGTTCATGATGTTGTCATAAGAAAACTAACACATGCAGATAAAGATGCAAAAGGAGAGATAGTTAACATTGTTCAAAAATCGCAAGCATTGATTAACTGTCTTATAGATTCGTGTTCAAATGAAGGAGATTGAGTTTTGGATTTATTCTCAAGGTTAGATAAGTTTTATTATATAAAAATGAATTTTAATATTTTCTTTTTTTAGTTTTTATGTGTTTATACCAATTTACTTAATTATTTATTTTGTGTTTTTATTGTAGCTCGTTTTTTACTGTGTTTTAAAATTGTGAAGAAGAAAATTATATATTTTAAAAAAAAAAATCAATCAAAATCAAACTCTAGAAATAAGTATTAAATTTTTGATTTTACGGAAGGGTGGATTAACATTAATATGAGAATGGTTGCAACATTAATTTTGGCGGGGCCTTGTCGGAGTTTTTCAAATAATATATATATATATATATATATAATATATAATAGATATATTACACTAATTAAACAACAAGCAAATTTGTCGGACCGAGTTAATTATTGTGTCGACACTCCTCGATGGTTTCAACTTGAAATCACAAATTGCTCGACATATATGCCATGGGTGCCTTCGTAGCACAGTGAAACAATCAATAGTTAACTTTCAATTGATAGTTTATATTGTCTACGGGATCACCACTAGTGAGTTTTCCCCATCTTGGTAGGTGCCCGCGTAACCCCGCAACAAGCGAGCGCGATCTAGAAGATTAGTCCTCCATGTAAACATCATCTCATTTCCATGTCACTTCATCACATCGTCACATATTTTTTACCACGTCATCCATCCCGTACACTTCACTTAAGCATTTAACTATGTTTTCCCTCCCATTTTCTGTTTCCCATAAACTCAATTTTAACCTCATTTCTCCATTTGTCATTCTCAATTCCTGGTAACTGTAGCATGTTGCAATCGTTGCCCTGCTTAAATTCGAAGTCATTATCACTAGCCATCCATTAACTAGGTATTTATATGTCACCTACAATTGTTAAAGTCCTTGGAATGTCAAATAAAGTTGTTATGTCGGGTTCTTCTACCCACATTCCTCTCATGGATATTGAGAGGGATGTTTTTGATCCAATTTTCTCTCTGAATTTAATGGAACTTCGTTAACATATTTTAGTCAACCAAAAAGAGTCTCCTATGTATGTTGCGGTCATAAATTCCAGTCTTTTTGCTGTAATAATTCCCCAAAGTTATGTTTTCCCTAAATTTATTTATTGGTTAGTCTCTTCTCTTTACTATCGAAAGTGTTTTGTGATGAATTCATTAGGTGAAAACATTTTTCAGGTATCTACTCTTTTAATTCATCAAGCATTATTCTTTCCACCTTCAAATATTTATACCACATTCTTAGAAGAAACCTTGTTTTCAACTTTTCAAAATTTTTCTGGGAAGGATTATGCCCAGATGAAATTCTTTTTAATGCCTACAGGAAAACAATTTCCAATAGAGTGTACTCAAATTGAAGATGTGAGATCAATTTTGCAAATAATTTCCAAGGTTTTGGGAAGGGAAGGCACAACTGTTATTGACAGAACCATTTTGGGGATGTTTAGTATAATGTTTCAACCTGAGACCGTACTTGATATGCTTTTCTATTGAGAAAAATTGGTTAATTCTTAGTTGTTAGACCTTGCTCTTATTGGTTGTTTTAGATATCCTTCATTAGTGACTTATCTTTTCTTATACACCCATGTGGAGATATTCATGAATTTGGGTCTTAATATATTGGATGTACATAAAAAGAGGCAATCAATGGTGAATTGGACAGATATCTTAAGAAGTCATGCCAATTATGAATGATTTATATACTTCAATAATTATTTCTTGTCAGTTTATTACTCCATTATAAATAGCTCTCCTCCAGGCTTGTGCTTTTCCAAATTCCCAATCTCTTCTTCATCTTAGCAAAGATGTTAAAGTGGGTGATTGGTTCTAGTTTCACGACTATGTTGAGATTAGACTATATGGAGCATAGGTTTCCCCTTATAGACTTACCACAATTCTACCTATGAGATTATTTTCTTTGTAATTCATCATACAATGTTTAAATGTTGATCAGATTCATTTTGTGCCAGCAAAGAAAGGGCATTTATTCAAATTGCCAAAAACTATTGGGCCTTTTATTGTGAACAATAGACATGCAATGGAAGAAGTGGAGAATATTCTTGAAGGCATGCAGTTACAACTAGGTGAAAAATGGTCATATGATCCCCATCATATTATTTCTAAAATAAGATTCAAAAATTCATATGCTCCCTATACACATGAACCTCGACCATATATGGAAAAAATGGCAAATGGTGGTAATATAGGAGCACAAGGAGGAATAGATATTGAAACTCCACATCCTACTAAAATAGGTATGAAAAGAGGCAGTGAAGAAATAATTGTTTTGGAAGGTGAAACAGATCAAAGTTCAAAAAGGCCAAGGTTGTATGAGATAAAAAAGGAGCCTGAGTCTGTAGCTGGAAGGTCCTCAGTTGCAATGGGTTTTCAGTTGCAATTGGGAGAATCCACTTGTACAACTTCTTCCCCTGTGCCTGAAGAAACTTCTCAGAGTGCTATTCCCATTATAAAACAATTGTATGGTCAAATAGAAGAAAGAAATAAGAGTGTAAAGGAAAGTATTGAATCTCAACTTGAAGCACAATCTATCTCTAAATATCACACCATGCTGTTTTCTTCCATGGACCTTGAAATGAATCAGCTGAAGTTGTCTTTCTCTCATCCTTTTGCATTGACTGTTTCATCATCATCATGTTTTAAAACTGTCAATTTGATTGTGGATGTGAGAGAAATTCCATTTCCTGACAATATTAATTTGGAAAGGCAAACTGGAGAATTACTTTACAGTGACTTAAGCAAAACATCCCTGGATGCTAGTAAGGAAGAAGATTTACTAGGGAGGTTGTAAGTCAACTAAAATTGGAAAAGGAAAATTCCAGAGCCTTGTTTAGCTAGAATGAAGAGTTAAAGAAGATGATTGTAAAAATTGGTGTAAATCCTGAAGACATAACTACTGTACAAAAACTTTTGCAAGGGGTAGAGACTGAAATTCAAGTCTTGAGGAAAAAGTTAAAATTACCCTATGTGGAACATGTCATGGCCTCAGAGATAGCTCAAGTGGAGAAAGAAAAATAAATTTTAACAAATGAAATTTTACAAAGAAATAATGTAATTGCTTCCCTAAAAGAGATAAATTCTAGTTTGCAGCAAAAACTAGATACACATGTTTGTACTATTTTAGTACAAATTGATTCAGATGACCTTGTAGAGAAGTTTACTAGAGTAATGAATGTGTTGAAGATATTAGAGGATGAGATGAAGAAGATGCAAATAAATCTAGATGATACAAAACATATCCCAAAGATAATAGAGAGGGAGTTAGCCATGGCCAAAGATACTGCCTCAAAGCATCAAAATGATTACCAAATTTCTTCTCATGAAATTTAAGAATTGAAGGATAAAGTGAAAGGAAATATGTCCCTTGTTCAAGCTAGGGAGATTATTTGGAATAATACTGTTAATATAGTGAAGAATGTTTGGGAATTTATGTCAATTGTAACAAAGGAGGAAGACATTGCTAGATATTTGGAAAGCATAATTATTGCCAGTAAACAAAAGCTCCAGTAACATGAAAAATTTTCCAAAAAAATAATTGATTTCCTTAATTCTAAGTCATCACAATAATTACAAGATATGCATATTGAAGACATAATAAAATTGGTGCTGGAGAGAAACAAAATGGTTTTGAAAAAACTGTATAGAAAGATAACTAAGACAAAGTTGGGAGAGATTAAAGAATCCATTTTAAAGTTCAACACCAACTTTGATAAGAGAAACAGAGCAGTATTGTCTTCATGCTGGGATCAACATGGAAATATGCTTCCCTAGGAGTCTTATGAAACCTTGCTGGTGGAATCCAAAAGCAAGATTGACACTTCTCATGAAAAAACATCAGTTCTGAAAGGGGCAACAATTGTAAATTATCTTCACTTGGTATTTGAGCTATTATGGTTAATAATGACTATTTTTACTGAGAAGCCAACTTATAGTAGGATCACCAATTTCAGAATAGATCAGACAAGGTTTGCTAAAAGTCATAGCTTAGATATGATAGTATGGAACAAATGCAAAGAGTGGATGTCTCCCATAGTAACAACAATAGAAGTTAGACCTTCTACTACACCATAATCTCATATTACTCAATAAGGAAAAGCCACTTGTTATTTCATCAGAAAGTTTCAAAATGTATTTGTAAAATGATGTAATTTTGTTTTTATTTTATCATAGATGAAGTCATTTGAAGGACCAAATACTTTAAAACAGTTCAAGTAGTTAGTAGTTTTGATAGTTGATAGTTTCATAACTGTCCTCATTGTAATTATCATACACTAGGAAATTTTGAGGAACGAGGAAGGGTTCTGGGTTTTTGGGACTTCAGAAGCAAAAACATTCCTGTGTAATGTTTTTGATCTTCTTGGTGATTTAAACAAAGCTTTCGAAGTGATTCCAAACAAATTTTGAATGTGACATGTGTTTTCTCATATCTGTAAAATCATTTAATGTTGTTCTTATATGGGAAAGAGTAATGAAGCAGTTGGTCTTTAATGATAAAGTTTCACTGAAATTACAATATCTATAAGTTAAATTTAAATAACCTTAATTTGCGCTCCTCTTTTTTGTATTTTTGTTCATCTCTCTTCCATAATTCTGTTAAAGTTTAAAACATGAGATTATGCCACAAGTAGCGTATTGTTTAAAGCTTTCTTAAAATATTTTTCATCCATTATACTAAAACTTAAAATAATTTTTATTATTAAAAAGGCCACTTTGAAATGTGTTTCATTCCAAGAGGATTTTATAGTCTTTACTTGTAAAACAAATACTTCTGAAGTTTCACAATAGAATAGAAAATCAAGAAATTAATTATTCTAAATAGATGTCTTGGGCACTAACCTCTACTTAGTCAGGGGTTGTCTCCTAAGGTACAACATTTTTTGGCGTTGTTGCCGGGGAACAGAGAATGAACTCATTTTTCCCTGGATTTTATTTTATATATCATTTCTTTGTTTGGTGGGAAAAGAAAGTGTCTAGGCTAAGTTTTCTCACCAAGAAAATCAGCCTTGGCTCCTAGAAGACCTTACACGAGGTCTAATACCTCATAGAAAAGGGATCCTGTCCTTTCTAATCCAAAAAAATTAGTCTCCCAAAGAGTTTGGAAAGAAAAATCTCTAGCAACTCCAAGTCCTACCCTATCAACTCCTAGTACCTGTTTTGCCTCATAGTACCCCATAATTCATCATTCAAAACAAGCTGTTAAAAACTTATATTTTTCTCAAGAAAGATTGTTACCTCCTCAGGGTACCTTTCTAGAACACACTCTTGAAGAAGAGTCATTTGAGTTTATTTATTTCTCCTTCCCAGATTCAAATTAAAGAAATTAAAACAATTGATTTTCCAGTTTGACATTAGACTGTCTCTTCTATTTCTCAGCCAATTCCTATATCTGTCATTCCACCTCAATCTTTTGTATTTCAGGAAGGAAGTTCCTTTGTTCCTTTTGAAAATCAAAACATGGAGATCCCAAACTTTCTTTCAAACATATATGCACCATTGAATCTTCCTCAAACCATGAATGCCATGCCTCAAGATTATCTAAAGCTGTTACCCAAATTTACAAGGGACGATGAAGTAACAATAGAAAAACATATGGCAACCTTTTGCGCTTTTGCAGAGAATTTGAATGTTTAATACTTGGATGTGGTGATGAGGGTTTTTGTGCAGTAATTGGATGGAGAAGCAAGGTAATGGTTTAAGACCCTTCTTTCTAGTTCCATAAACAATTGGGAACAATTGGAAAATACTCTTATACAGAGATGGGGTGAAAAGAAAGATCATGGTTATTTCCTGACTGAATTTAATGCAATTAAGAGAAAACAAAATGAAGAGGTAGCTGAATAAATATTAAGAGGTTTAATAAGTTATATAATAGCATGTCTGCAGAGATAAAACCACCACCAGCTGGTGCAAAAGTCATGTTTGTAAGAGCATTTGAATCTGATTTTTGTTTTAATTTGAGGGAAAGACGATCTCTTACTTTGGACCAAATTTAGACTGATGCACTGGAGATTGAAACCAACTTGTCTACTGCAGGGAAGATCAAACCAAACGACCGAGTTGATGATAAGAAGAAGGGAGGGGAGGAAGTCAATATTGCTAGTCAGCCAAAGGATTCTCATGAGCAGAAGCTAGATGAAATGACTAAAGTTATCCGAAATATGTCCAATTAACTGGTAAAATTGGAGCTGGAAAGTAAAAATACTCCTAAGAAGATTAAAAAACACATAATATAAATTTCAATCCTTAATTTAGGAGACAACCACTGCAAATTATGCAGAGGGACAAGAAGGATCAGGATCAGGTGCAACCACATTTATACATTTAAGATGGACTAGAAGAAGTAGTGGAAGAGGCTCTTAGATTGCAGGAAAATCAATACTCTACTTTGTCTGAAGAGGAAGAAGAAATAGGCACTAACGGGGATTCAAGTTGGGAACCTCAAATTTCTCTAGACAATGAAGAGATTGAAGAATATTTCAAAAGGTTCACATATTTTATGTAGGCATAATTACATACAAAATATGGTCTGAGGTTGAGGAAAATATTAAGAACTCAAGACCATGTGGAAGATCAATCCAACTGATCAACTCAACAAAAATCACTAAAAAAAAGATGATAGAGGGAAGAAGTCATTGAATACAGTCTCAATAGTCCCAATTCATCAATGGGAGGGTTCAAGAAGCCAACAGGACATAGGTATGTTGTAGAAACAATCCCAGCAACCTGTTATCAGTCAACAAAACACACCAAAAGAAAATCTAGTTGAGGAAGAGCAATACAAATTTTTGAAGGAGGTTCATTCTTTCAATTTGCAGAAAGAATTGGAAAAAAATAAAATTCCTATTCCATTAATTAAATTAGTGAATAATTCTGATTATAGGAAACATGTTTCTGATTTCATAAATTTATCTCAGAATAATCATGCAGCTAATACAATTAATTTACAAGAAGAAAGGCCAATGGTGATGTTTGGCCCTCATGTGGAAGAATAATATTCTTTCACTCCTTTTTACATTTATCTTCTCATGCACACTTTTATTCTTCACAATTGTATGTTGGATTCGAGGAATTCTCATAATTTAATGACTCAGTTATGAAGCAACTTAATTTGCAGATTGCAAAACCTTACAAAGACTTGTATTCTTTTGATTAAAAAAAGGTTAAATGTGTGGGAATTATTAAAGATATAGTAGTATCATTGACTCAGATTCTATCTAGAAGCATAGTAATGAACATTGTTGTTGTAGATATTCCAGCTTGTTTTGGAATGCTACTTTCTAGGTCTTGGGGAGCCAAGATGGGAGGAGTGCTCAAACTAGATTTTACTTATGCAATCATTCCAGTCTTCGATGGAGAAGAAAGGAGATTATATTAGGAGACCAAATTTATGAATACTATCGCCAAGGAGGGGTCAAGTAATTTTCTCGTTTACAGTCAGGAAAAAGATGATTTTTCTTGTTTTATGTTGCACGAATCCTAGGAAATCTTTGAAGATACAAAAGTGTAGGTTCCTTCAGCAATTCAAAAAAAGGAAGCAATAATTAGTGGAGTTTGGTAGTTTTATTTTGATGGTGCATATTCAAAGGAAGGGAATGGAGCTGGGGGTTCTTTTGCTTTCCCCTAAAGGCTAGATTTTTCCCTTTTCTTATAAATTAGAGTTTGATTCCACAAACAATATTATTGAATATGAGGCTTTGGTTCTTGGTTTACAAGCCGTTAAAAATATAGGAATACAATGTATTTATGTTCTTGGGGACTTTAGAAGCAAAATATTTCCGGTATAATTTTTTGGTCTTCTTGTTGATTTGAATAAAGCTTACGAAGTGATTTTAGACAGATTTTGAATGTGACATGTGTTTTCTCATATTTGTAAAATGATTTAATGTCATTCTTTTATGGGAAAGAGTAATGAAGCAACTGGTTTTTAATGATATAGTTTCACTTAAGTTACAATATATGTAAGTTAAAGTTAAATAGCCTTAATATGTGCTCCTATTTTTTGTATTTCCATTCATCTCTCTTCCATAATTATGTTAAAGTTTAAAACAAGAGATTATGGCACAAGTAGCCTATTGTTTAAAACTTTCTTAAAATATTTTTCATCAATTATACTACAACTTAAAGTCATTTTCATTATCGAAATTTCCACTTTGAAAGGTGTTTCATTCCAAGAAGATTTTACAGTCATTAAATGTAAAACAAATACTCATGAAGTTTCACAATGGAACAACAAACCAAGAAGTTCATTATTCTAAATAAATGTCTTGGGCACTGACCTCTACTCAGCCGGGGGTTCCCTCCTAAGGTACAACATGCTTGATGGTTAGGTACATCACTAGCATGTTGCCTATAAAAAGGAATAAATTGCATTGCCATTGAAAAAGATTCACTACAATGCAATTTTGTTCAACAAAGAATTAATGGTCTTCAATTTCTTCGAGATACAATGCAAGAAGTTGGTTCAAGGAAGGGGGACTTGAATGAATCACGTGTGGAAAAAAAAGGCAAAGGAACCTCAACCACCGTTCTATGGAATGATTGGAAAAAATACACTTTGGAAGATTTGCAAACATCAAAGATCCATTAGAAGAGGGAAAAGAGCAAACTGAAGCAGAAAACATTATGGAAGAAGACATTTATTAAGCTCTAGTAGATGTTGAACATGGATTATATGATATTATTGATTAACTCTAAGTGATGTTTGCAAATAAAGCTCAATTTTGAGAGCTATTCATTAGTTTTATTTGTAATGTTTTGACTTTGAGATTTTATGAGAAGAATGAGTATTTGATTATTGTTTTTTTTTTTGAAATGGTCGGTTGCTATATATTAATTTCTGAAAAAAAAAACAGGGATTTTGAATCCTCTGGTACAAAGATTTTGCAGACTGAAAGAGAGCAAGGGGTTTACAAAAAGTGGCTACCCCCTTGGTTCTTGGTTTTCCTTGTTTGCTACTATTAAAAACAACACTACTATAGATTCTAATAAAGGAGGATAACAAAAAGATACATTTGCATTTCATTCAGTCAATCATAATGTGTTGGATCTGACGAGCTGTTGATTCCTCCGGGTTGTTGTCTTTGGCTTGTTGTTGGACGCTTGAAGAGCTTGAGGCAGTAGTGATCTTTTCCATCATGAATTTCAGGATGGAAATTGACTCTTCTGCATGGGCGCAACGGTTGGTGAGTTTCCTGAATTTCTCTTCGAGAGAGGCCGCCTTGTGCATAAAGAGCTAGATTTCTGCTTTGTATTTTTCTGTGTTAATTCGGTCCTGCTCAAAGAGCCTCCTGCTTTGTTCATTAAGACGCCTGTCATGATCTTTTATTCTGGCTTCCAAAAGGCTTTGTTTTCTGTCTAACATTGACTGCTGAGTCCTGATTTCTTCTAACTTAGCTTGCAGATCAGCACAGTGGAAACAATCCTCACTGCGCGCTATTGGGGAGTGTAAATTGCAGATGGAGAGGTAGGTGAAAACTGGGGCCAAATAGGCGGGAGAGATATGAGCGTTACAGTCGTGATAATGAGTTCTGAGAGAACTGACAAGAGTAGAAGAGAATCCCGCGATCAGAGCAACGGTTATAGAAGAGAGATTGAGAAAAGACGCTGAGATGAGAAAGGGCTGGAGACAGACCAGAGATCGGATGAAAGGAAGGGCGACAGGGTAGAAGGGTGTGTCTGAGGCTAGGGAATAAAGAGGGGGAAGAGCTGAATAGAACTCGCAGCGGGGATTGACAGAGGGAAAAGGATGGAGATCGGGGATGAAGGAAGCAGGGAGAGCGGAGCTAACCAAGAAAAGATGAAGAGAGGAGAGCACAAAATGAGTTGTAGTAGGCACTGCTGAACCAGACACTTTGCTGTTTCGAACTTGGGCTACCCTGTGAATCACTATAATAGGAGTTAGAGTAAAACTAAGTAGATTAAAAAGAGGCAATACCAGCGATTCTTTCCTTCTGAGACGCAGAGTATCGCTCCTTCTGAGACGCTGGGTAAGGGAGCTAGCTTCCAACAGATGATGCTGCGCGACCTCTTGATCGTATTGCTTGATACTTGGGATGTTGGTGCTAATATTTATAGTATGGTTTGAACAGTAGGTAAGATGCCCGATTAGAGTCGTGGTCACGGGAGTAGTGTGGCTCAGTCCCAAATCTTTCAGGTAATCACCATTTGCTGTGACTTCAAGCCTTGTGCCGGTACTGTGATGAATAAGATTTCCTGGAAGACAGACGATTTCCTCAATCGAGGTTCGGAAGTGACTGGATGAGCGCTGTCTTCCTTCTACTGATTGTCCTGTTACTGAGTAGATCATGCCCTTCGTACATTTGAGGATCACGCGAATCTGGGCTGTACCTGGATTTCTCTGAGTCATGGCAGGGGTTGGAAGGCTTCTCTATTGTTGTGCCTTAACACTCCTTCTTGCTTTCCTACTGCATTGTTCACAAATTTGTCTGCTTTCATATTTAGCGTGCGAAGGATATGATAGAACTTGATGTATTCAAAGTGCGTGAGGAGGAGTTTGATGCGCTCAATGTGTTGCTGGAGATTGCTGTTGGGAGAGCGCTGGTTGTAATTCATAAAGCGAATTATTATTGTGGAGTCTCCAAAAACTAATGCCTTTCTAATGCCCAAAATTTTTAATTGAATTAGACCTTGATAGAGAGCTAATGCCTCTGCAATGTTGTTTGTTTTCCTTCCCAAGCTCCATTCATAGCTGCAGATTTCATTTCCAAACTCATTTGTGATCACTCCTCCCGCTCCTGCTGGTCCTGGATTGGACTTTGAAGCCCCATCAAAGTGTAGAGTAGGATAGTTGCTTTTCTGAATCCATAGCTTGTAATCCTTTGCTGGAAGTCTGATCTCCCATTCCCTTGCTTGGATTTGCTTCTGTTTGTCAGTTTTCTGAGAATCTTGTTGATGACCAGGTCTATCTAAAATGTGCCTGAGAACTGATCTTTCTTCCACTGCATAGTTTGCTGCTTGTATTTTTCCTTTATACTTTGCTGCTATTGTCTCTTGTGCCAATGTGTGGGCTTTATTGCATGTCATTCGAACATTGTTCTCCTTGTTTTGGAAGATCTTTTTGTTTCTTGTAAGCTAGATTTTCCAGAGAAGATTATGAGGAATGATATCCCAGATTCTTTTTACGATCTTGCTTCTCTTATCTCTCCATGGACAGTTTTTCCTCCATTCAAGGATTGTTTCTGAGATGCTCTGTTGGGGTTGCCAATTTATGTTGCCCAGGGAGGAAAAATTGATCCAGCATCTCTTGGCAAAGGGACAGTCCAGAAACAGGTGTTGAATTGTTTCCTCAGCTGAGCCGCAGTTGGGGCATCTTGAAGGACCGATAATCCCTCTCTTTTTTAAGTTTTCAGCTGTGAGGACTTTGCCCTTTAGCAGCAGCCAGATGAAGAATTTGATTTTGGGAATTGCCTCCGATTTCCAAATTATCCGCCAGTGATTCCATATGGGGATCTGATAAGTGTCATTACAGATGTGGTGATATCCAGACTTGATAGTATAGCTTGAGCCCGTGGGGTCCCATCGAAATCCGTCTACAGCTCCTTTTTTAATGGGGGCTCTGTTTTGAAGATTATTTTGGAGGGCTTTGAGGCTTGGTTCTAAAGCTGGTGGAGTGGCTGGAAAGTCCCATTTAATCCAAGCTCCAGTGCTGACATCCCATTTTGATATTTGGGCTAGTCTCTGAATGCCTTTACAATTGAGGTGATGGATGAAGGGGATGGATTCTTCAATTGTATTCAAAGGAGGGAGACCCATTATCTTGTCTGAAGCATAGTCGATGCTATCCCCTCCTCCCGGGATCTTTGAAGTATTTTGAATGAGAAGGGGAATTGCTTTCTTGCAGAGCTGCCAAATTTTGGTAGCATCTCTATTGGGAATGTCTGTTTCAAGGAGTCTTTGCCTTTTGCTGTTGAGGTATTTGCATTCTAATACCTGTTTCCACTAGGCTTTGGGCTCATTGATTAGCCTCCAAGCTATTTTGATCCCAAATGCCAAATTTAGGATTTTGGGGGTTCTAATTCCCAAACCACCTCTGTCCTGGGATTGGATTACACTTTTCCAGCTTACCAAATTAAATCTATTTTTTTCTTTTTTCCCTCCTTTCCATAAGAAGTTTCGGAGGGCAATTTCTAGCTTATGATGAAATGTAGCAGGAGCTTGATAAAGAGTAAATCGATAAAGAGGAAGGGAGGAGATACCAGATTTGAGGAGAATTATTCTGCCTGCTGGATTGAGCCATTGGGTTCCCCATTGTTGGATCTTCCGCTTGACTTTGTCAATTAATTTCATTCCATGTAGCTGCCTTTAATGGACCCATACTCACCGGCATCCCAAGGTAGGTGAAGTGGTCCCAGTTTGCTTTGCAGGCAACTCCAAAGATGCTGGCTATGCTGTGGGCGGTTTGATTGGAGATATTCCAGCCATAGATACAACTTTTATGGAAATTGATCTCTCCCCCCGAGTACTCCATAAATTGATCAAGGAGAGTTTTGAAACGCCTTGCAATGGTAGTGGATGCTCCCCCAATCAAAAGGGTGTCATCCGCAAATTGGGAGTGATTGATGTTCTTGACTCCATTTCCGAATTTGATGCCTGAGATGAGGCCAACTCTTCTGTTGTGATCTAGGGCTCTGCTAAAGGATTCAGCCATTAGGATAAAGAGATAAGGGGAGAGAGGGCAGCCTTGCCTTAACCCTCGGGAGGATTGGAAGGCTTCACAAGGGCGCCCATTAATCAAAGGAGAAATCCAATGGCCTAAAATGCAAGCTGCAATGGTACTGATGAAGGCAGAATTGAATCCCATTTTTCTCAAGGCAGCGAACAGGAAGGAGTGTCTTACTCGGTCAAAAGCGTTGGCTAAGTCGAGCTTGAGAAAAAAACCTTTCTCTTGCCTTGTTGTGCTAGAGTGAATAGCTTCTTGGACCAAGGTAATTGAGTCGTGGATTTGCCTATTAGAAAGGAAACCTCCTTGGTTTTCTGAGATAAGGGAAGGAAGGAGGGGTTGGAGTCTAGAGGCTATGATTTTCGTGAAAATCTTATAAGAGGTGTTACACAGAGAGATTGGATGGAACCTGGAGAAGGATGTGGGTCTATTTTCCTTGGGGATGAGGGCAAGGAAGGTTGAGTTTGTGAAGCCTCCCATTTTCCCTTTTCTTTGAATTCCCCACAGCATCTTTGCAAGGTCTTTTTTAATTAAGTGCCAATGATCCCTGTAGAAATTAATTGGAAAGCCATCTGGGCCTTGAGACTTGTCCGGTTGTAGGGTCCAAATGGCTTTTCTGATTTCCTCCTCCGTTATTTCTCGATTTAGACTGTCATTTGCCTCTTGAGAAATGCCTTTTGGTAGGTGTTGTAACAACGCAGCATAGTCAGATTCTTCTTGATTTCCCATAAGGAGGCTTTTGAAGTGGAGGGAGGCAGCTCTTTTAATGGATTCTTGGTCATTATGGTGGCTGCCTTGACTGTCTGTAATTGCATTAACATTGTTCCTTACCTTCCTGACTGTGGCTTGCTTGTGAAAGTAAGCCGTGTTTTTGTCTCCTTCTTTCAGCCACAGCTGTCTTGATTTAATTCTCCACTTGATTTCTTCCTCTCTCTTAATGCGCATTATCTGCCCTTGAGCTTCCCATTCCTTATTTTTTAGCTGGTGTGTGAACCCTTGATGCTCAATTTGATTTTGAATCTCCTCCAAGTCTTGCTGTAATTTTTTTTTAATCTTTTCTGGCTCTTGATAACTGACTTTAGCCCAGTCTTTGAGAGCTTTCCTTGTGTTTTTAATTTTCGTTTCCCAGATATAGCTAGGAGAGCCTTCAACGTGATGTTTCCAAGTTGCTTCATAATAGCTGCAGCTTCATCATTGCTTCGCCAGAGGGGATTATACCTGAACGGAATCGGTCCCAGCTAAGAATGGGAGTCCAACGTAAGGATAATGGGAAAGTGGTCCGAAGCAGTAGAGTTGAGAACTTTTGTGTGGCCCGTAGCAAAGGAGGACAGCAAGGAGATATTTACCATAATTCTATCCAGCCGTTCCATGATATTGCCTGGTCCCAACCTTCTATTATTCCAAGTGTATTTTCGATTTTTTGGGATGATGTCCATCAACTCGTGATCAGACATTATTCCTTCTAGCTGGCTTCTGAAGGGGTCGTGGAGGAAGTTGCCCCCTCTTTTCTCATTTGCGTGGAGGACTAAGTTGAAGTCTCCAGCGAGAATGATATTTGGGTTCTGCTCATTATCTATGTCTTCTTTCAATTCTTTCCAACATTGCTCCTTTTCTCGATACTGATTGGGGATATAGACATTGTAAATGATGAGATCACAACTCTCATCTTTGTGGCTTAAATTAATCCTTAACCAGTTTTGATTGAGAAAGGATGACTTACAATCCCAATGTTGGTTATTCCACATGACTGTAATTCCTCCAGATGCTCCTATGGAGTCGCTGCTGGTCCCTGAGAAATTTTTTTGAGCATCTACAATTTTCTGCATTTCACTTTGATTTTGTTTGGTTTCTTGAATCAAAATAATTTCAGGTCTTTCTGTTTGGAGAAGATCTCGTAAGGCAGCTGATTTGGAGGGGTGCCCCATGCCCCTACTGTTCCAAGATAAGAGCTTCATCATGGGGCATTTGAGCGAGGAGGTGCTCGCCTCTCATGTTCTTTTCCTGATGATTCTTTCTCTTGGGATCCTGTCATGAAGGAGTCCATTGGAGTTTGGATCCCGAGGGTGATATCCTTTTGCGTGCTTTCTTCACGGTGCTGTTTAGCTGTCTTTCTCCCTGGTCCAAGTTTCTTATGGAGGTCACTTGAGGCGCCAATATCTTTGGAAGAACTTCTAGTGGATCTGGGAGGGGGAGGGTCAGAGGAGGGCTGAGAGAGAATCGAGGTAATTATGGGGGGATCAGACAGATCAAGGGAGGGCTGCTCAGGTTGGGGATCTTTAGATGATAAAATAAGAAAAGGGTTGAAGGATGAAGGGAAGGGGGGGTATTGTGAAGGGCCAGAAGGTTTGGAAGGAGGCGGATTGGGGGGAAGGGAGGAAGAGCCCGGATGTTCAGAGGAAGGTTCAGGTTTGGACGGGGGTGCTGCTTTCTTCTTTTTCACAGTTTCCCATTGTCCTCCTTGGTCTTCTGATTCCAGATTGGTTACCTTAGTGCATCTATTAGCGAAATGACCGTATTCATGACATACCTTGCATTTGAAGGGAATTTGCTCGTAGTCTAGCTGCTGTATGTAGCTCCATTCGTCCACCTTCAGCTTGATGGCCTCCGGCAGTCCTTTCCCGAGGTCTACTTCTACGCAGATCCTTGCACAGGCTTGCATGTTGTCTTTGGGCTCACTTCTGTCAATGTATTTTCCTACTGCATTCCCGATTGCTTTGACCGATTCGTCTCCCCAGCAATGCAAGGGCAGATGGGGAAGACGGACCCAAACCGGAACCGCATTAGGGATGTCTAGCTCAGGATCGAAATCAGGGGTCCATTTTTTGAGATATAACCCTCGCGAATCCATGAAATAGGGCCCATTCCTAAATATCAGATCCTTGTCTTCTTTGGTTTCAAAATGAAAGGTATAGTAGCCTTTGCCACAGAAACGAATTGAAATCTTTCCTTGTATTTTATCGGACCAGTTTCTTTCCACCCATCGCTGGACTGTCTTTGGAGAAGGCCATAAGCCTGTGAACTGTCCAATGAGACCTTTTTCTGCTAGAGATAGAGCTGCCATTCGAGGGAGAGATGGAGGCAGCTGCACTTCTTGAAGAATATCCAGCTTCTTGACAAATTTCGAAGTTGATGGTTTCGGTCGGGCAGGGGGAAGAGACTTTACCAGATCAGAAAATGCTTTCTCCGCATCCCCCAGAGAAGGATCTAGATGGGCCATGGCTGAAGCCAAGGCCCTGAGAACAGGCCTCTCGGCCCAGGCCGAGGCGGCGGCGGAGCAGCAGCTCGCAGAGTGCTAGGTCTTCGTCTTCGCTCTGCTCCAGCTCCAGCTCCCGCGCGATCTGGAATTAAGTATATTATCTTTGGTCATGGCCCGGTATCCTTACTGATGTGAGTATTTGATTATTGTTGTTATGTGTTTAATATTTGTATTATCTGATTTTCACTTTAATTTTTATGTGAATCATTATTTTTTGTAAAAAAACTGTGATTACTATTAATTTTTGACATAAAATGCATAAAATATTTTTTAAAGTTTTTTTGTTAAGATTTTCCCATAAAAATTGTTTATTTGACATGTCATTTTTAACAAAAGGTCTCAAAATTTGTACTTTTTTCATTGTATATATATTGAAAATGTGTGTTTTTTTGTCAAATGTTTAAAATTTATTTCCTTTTTAGCGACAACTATTTGATATGCATTGAAATAATAATTAACAATACATAAACATATAGAAAATCCTAACTTTAAAATATTGACCCTTTTTATTTTTATTTTTTTTAACTATGCGAAAAAAATGAAGATTTCATTACAATAAAAATTGAAAAGAAAAATTAAAAAAACACAAATATATAAATACACTTGAAAATAAATATCTCAAGGAAGAAGAAGACATTAGAAAATGTAAAGTGACAAAAATAAGCCTTCTAAAAAAGGGGGTTGTTGTTGCATCAACACTTTTAAAAATCAACATGAAAATCATTCACATCTAAAAAAAAATGTTCATAAGAAAATTGAAAGTGCCAAAAATACGCTAAAAAAAAGTGTATTCTAAATAACCACTTTTCAGAATCAGGTGATTTTTTTGTTACCTCAAAAAACGGGTAATCTGTAATTTTCTCGTTTCTTTGGTAACTATGTTATTTTTGCATGAACCACCTTTCTAAATCCTTTTGTGTTGGCCAACCTCCAATAAATTTGTAGATAAACACATGGTTCTTCATGCTCTTGTGATGGTCTTCTAGACATTTGGATGTATGACAGATTTCAGTTTTTGAGGGGCTTTGGGGATACATTTTCCCCTCAAACTGGCTTGCCATTTTGCTCCTAAAACAGGGAAATCCGAGGAAGAAACACTACCTCCTGACTGATCTCGTTTATCTATAAATGGATTCAATTTTCTCGCCACAACATTTTAGAAGGAGGGGTGTCCAACCTCCCTTGCGGAACACTCATCCTTTGATTAAGGAACTAGGGAGCATTGATAGAAATGTTTAACAACCCTAGGACAAATAAAAGCAGTCGCACCCAATGGAGACTCATAATTGAAATTTGTAACCCACGTTCCTTCTCCTATCCACTGCAAATAAGCTCCACCTTGGCCTACCTTTATAATTATGCCTATAATAGTCCATGATTGCTAAATAAGTTATGGAAAAATTTATTTTTTTTCTAAAATTATCTTGGACCTCTAAAGGTTGTTTTAAAACATTGATATATTTATTTATCTTTGGACTTTTGAAAGTGGTCAATTATGATGTTAAAAAAAAGTACCATGAACGATTGTATACCCTCCCAAAGAAAATGAATGTGAACAAAGGAATTTTTATTTCATTAGTAGGCTGTGACTAGGGTTAGGCCAACCCACGTGTTGGATGGAAGAACGACCCACATGCTGGATGGAAAAATGATCTATCCAACAATGAGATGATGTCACCAGGATTATGTGAGACTTAATCAAACCTGGACACCTATTAGGACATCATAAACCCTACAATTCACTCCCACACTCAACCCTATTGAAATTTGTAGCTATGGTTGGTTTTCTTAATTAATATTTTAGCCATTAATGCATATGAAATGATAAATGTAAAGCATGTTCTTCATGCTATTGTCAAAAGAAAAAGTTTAAGGGATGTTATTCATGTCCTATTCAAAAGAGAAAAAAATATAATTTAGGATTTAAAATCTTTGGCTCCAAGAAAGCCAAGTCGTCCCTCCTCCTAGTCAAGTCAGCCCAGTTAAAGAGGAACCCATTCGACCAGCTAATCTTCTATTTATATGAGGCATTCAACCTCCTTCTCAAGCTTATTCAGATCACACACAAGATGATTTCTCTGTTCATTCAAGTGAGGTAGAAGGAGGCTAGAAGGACGAAGAAGCTTGATGATCTCTCTCTCTCATTTGACTTTCCATCTGTGGTATTTTTCTCTGTTGCTGTCCCTGCATGTGTGGAACATAAAGGCTGAACTACTGAAGTATGAAAGAGCTGCAACACTAAGAATTTGAGTTCAGAAGAAGGCAAAAATTTGGCCATAGCTGAGCAAACCAGACAAAGTCTCTTGGGAAGATGTTTTATTTGACTAGAAAGGAGTTGGACTAGGTTTGACCAAGTCTCTTTGTTGGTAATTTTGACCCAGTGGTTGACTAGATGATCTAGGCGTGTCTCTTGTTGAAATGAAGAATTTCTCTAAGAAAAAGGTTGTTGGGTTTTTCCAAGGTAAATGATTTTGTTCTTGATTTGGTTGTCTATTGTTGAAGATATTCTATGTAATTGGTTAATGATTAATGTGAATATCAAAGTATCTAAAGCAAACATCATTAGAAGTAATTATCATATCAAAGACCTATGAAAAATCAACAAATCCCTCCCTATGAGATTTGATCTTAAGACCCGCTGGGAACTAAACCCCACATAAACCAATTGGTTTACACCTCATGGGTAAATAGTAACAAAGGACTTATGTGGTTGTATTTGTAAAAAGAGTGAGAAGGAAAAGTGATTGGGAATGTGTACAAGGGGCCCATGTAGTTATCTTTGGTGTATTGAACAAAAAGGATGCGACTCTTTTAAGACAAAGGATAAGAAAGTTCTATAAGGAAATAATTTTACAGGGTCAAACTTGCAGAAATCCTTTTTGAAACTTGTCAATTGGAAGCACATGCAACAATTTAGAAACTAATTAAAAATGCACACCTTATGGTAGTCCATAATTTCTAAATATAAAAAAACAAACGATTAATTAAAGGGGTTAAATTTCCCTCTTCTAGATATTATGGAGGTCATAGAGTTGCCATAAAAAAACACTAATACAAGTAGGCAAGTAGCCTTTGTAGTGATCGAAATTTATTGAAAGTAAGACCATGGGGTTGGTACAATATACACTTTTATGCGATGAATAGATAAAACCATATGACCTTACGAAACATTTTAGAGAGAACCCTAAGCATTAGAGCAAGAAAAAATTATAAGGTCTTTGAACATTGTCTTGACCAAAAGCTATGAACTTTGTCTTTGTTCATAGCCATGGTTCTGCAATTGGTTAAGACAAACTTTTGTACTAATTTTTGGAATGTAAGAAATATAGGTTTAAGAAAAAAGTGATAACTCCACCATGAACAAAAACATAAGTTTATGAAGAGGCTCCTCAATTAGCAGATGGTGTAAACAAATATCTTTTTGAATATATAGAAATCAACTTAAAAATATAAATATTTTGATGTTTTAATTTCATATTAATACACAATTTCGATGGCTAAGTGAAAGAACTTGGGAAGGAGTACCTTGAAAGGATATAGAAAATTACTAGTACAATCCGTTATATCAATCACTCCTTAATATTGAAAACAATACGAGGCTTGCTTGAAATGTAAGTGAACAGCAAAACTTACATGGTAAAGAGTACACCACATTAATATATGTGGCAATTAGATTTATTCGAGGAAACCATTATTAGGTTAGATCAATCCTGTAGAAATCATATTCATTACAATAATGAAGGATCATGAGATAAAATTTCCAATGAAATAACTAGGAGTCTTCAATCCTTTGTATGCTTAAGTGTAGAGTTCTCTGTGGATTGTTATAAAATAATTGAAGTACAATGTAATATTTGATACAATAGAATATATATATGACCCTTTAATGTTGTAGGTAAAGTTTCATTAAAAAATGCGTGAAGATGATAGAAATTATAAAACATGAGTGAAGATGACAGAAATTATAATTCTGATTGATTTAATGAGCACTTTGTTGGGAATCACTTGTATTTTTTTTGACGATTAGTCTCATGTGTGATTTATATGTGTTGGGTGCAGTGGGGTGGAGCAATGGGTAGTTTTTTGTTTTGTTTATTTTTTGGTTGTTTTCAACACATGATTTTTTCTTTTCGTAATTTTCGATGTATAGTGGTTTAACTTACAATTTTATAATTTTGGTTAAGGAATTATTGTTATAATTTAATGTGGGTTAATGAATTAGGTGCTTTGGATACTGTAGAATCATATGTATTGTATTGTTCATTGATGATCAAAACTAGAGGTGTGGCTCTAAATGATTTGTTGGTTTTCCTTGTTTGGGTTTCTAGGGTAAATCTTTGTATAATATGTGATTGCCATTGGTTTACTTTTCTATTCATTATTAATTTATGTATCAATTGCATTATTATATAAGTTTTAAAATTTACTTTTGGTATTAACATAATTTGGTTTCAAGGGGACACTTTTGTGGCTAAGGGTTTTTGCTCAGGCTTGTGGTAAACCTTGTTATAATGAAATATCTATGGTATTGAATTTTGTGGTGAAAGGAATTGGTGGGTAGTTCAAATATAGAGATTAAGAAATTTAATGGATAGAGTTTTGAGCTATGGAAGCTCAAAATGGAAGTTTTTGGTGGAAAAAGATAAACGAATCACTGTGGACTACACCAATAGGGATGTTCAAATAAGACTAGACCAAGTTGGATCAGAAGACAAAGAGCACAATACGATGGTGTCTCTCAAATTAAATATTATCGAATGTTTCATGGGAAGCTATAATGGAAGTAGCATGGAGCAAGTTACAAGCTCTGTATCAATCTAAGTCCCTATGAGAAAATTAATCGTATGGAAGAAAAAATATAACCCGAGGATGAAGGATGGAGGCACTGTGATAGAGCATTTGAATGCATTCAATATCATGGTAAGTCAACTATTATATAGTGATATGAATATTACAGATGAAAATAAGTATTGATTTGTTGTGTTCTATACTAGACCAATGGGATAGATTGGTAGTTGCTAGAGGTAGTAAGGCAATTACTTTAAGTTTTATTGAAATAGTGTCATCCTTGTTATCAAAGGAGATGAGATGGAAAAAAAATGGAAATTCATAATGCAAATGCCTTAACTCTAAGAGGATGCTCCCATGATAGAAATAAAAATAAGTCCTTAAGTGGAAGATCTAAATCTATAGGAAGATCTAAATCTCTAGGTAAATTTGTGAGATTATATTAGAGATGTGGAAAAGAAGCGAATTACAATAAAAATCATTGATCCAAAAGTGTTGAGAAAGGGAAGGGATCTAATGATGCTCCTTGTATATAAGCAAAAATACTCGTAGATGGAGGGGAAGTGTACTTGGCTTATTCTAGCACACATGTAGATCATGAGGCATGGATGGTTGACGTAGGGGCATATTTTCATATGACTCCTCAAAGGGGATGGTTTTGCGAGTATTAAAGGTATGATAATGATGATGTTTTCCTAGGAGATGAATTGACAACTAGAACCATAGGACAAGGAAAGTCAAGTTGAAGCTCATGGATTGAAGGATTGGAACAACCCCTGGTATTTTGTAAGATTGGCTAGAATTTTATTTTTTTCAGCAAGATAAGTGATGCAGGTGTAAAAGTAATGTTTGAAAAGGAAACTTGCAGGATGGTTCAAGGAGAAATGGTATTTATTAGGGGATTTTGGATTGAAACTTTATATAATCTACTAGGGAGCAAGATTAATGACAGGTGAAACATCATCCCCTCTCCCCCTCCCAAAATATTTTCCTGATGATGGGACCTGTTTTGGACTCAGAAATTTAACTACAAATGACTACTGTGGATCAATTTCTGGACTCAATTTATTCAAATTACATTGTTCTTAATAGCAGAGTTGAAGAAGGAAAAACTCTTACAATCTCTCGACAAAAGAATACGTTGTGAAATCAAAGACTTGGACATATTAGAGAGAAGAACCTTCAAGTACTATACAATAAACATGTGGTTGAAGTTATGTCTAATTTCACTCTAGATTATTATTATTATTATTATTATTTTTTTAATGATCATTGCTGATATGAGAAGTAGAATAGGGTGAGATACTCCTCTAGTTCCATGAGGGTTGAGGGAATATTAAATTTGGTGCAAAATGATGTGTTTGGACTTGTGTAGTTCCATCATTGGGTAAACATGTGTAATATGTCTCATTTATAGATGACTTCTATAGGAATCCGTGGATTTATTTCCTTTAAATAAATGAAGTCTGACAAATTTAAATAGTTTAAGTCTTTTGTGAAGAATCAAAGGGAGAAGAAAATTAAGGTAATGAGAATGGATAATGGTGGAGAATTATGTGATAATAAATTCAAGTAATTTGATAAGAAATGGGATATAGAAGGTAGAATACCATTCCATACACCTCTTAGAGAATGGAGTTGCAAAAGAGATGAACATGATGCTGATAGACAAAACGAGTAGCATGCTTAGTGGTGTCAATTAAGGATAGGAATTTTGGGTGGAGGCAATGTACCTAGTAAATCAACCATCCTTATCAGTGTTGGATGATAAAAATTCAGACGAGGTATAAAATGGTAAGAAACCATCTTTTAAACATCTAGGGAATTTGGTTATGATGCTTATGTACATAGTCCAAAGGAAAATATGAGTAAGTTGGATTATAAAGCTAAAATATGTATCTTTATTAGATACAAAGATGGTATGAAAAGTCATAAGCTTTGGAGCCTATAAACTAATAAGGTTGTGTATAGTCGAGATGTGGTATTTACAAAAATCAATGATGCTTTCAAACAAGAAGTCTTGCCAAGGGAGAAATAACTAGAAAAAATGAGTTCGAATTGGAGGAAAATGATTTAGACTATATAGAAGAATACGAATAAAAAGAAGAAGAACCTCATACTTCGATATTGAAGAGATTGATTCAGGAAAAAGGGCAACCATGAAGGTATACTCCACCTAATTTATGTTCCAATTTTTCTTTGGTTATTATTGATGATGATTCTAGAACAATTAGGGAGGCAGTGGATTTAGAGGATGACAAACTCTAGAAAAAGGCCATGGTTAAATAAATAACATCCTTAAACAAGAATGAGACTTGGGATCTAGTGGATATGTCGGCTGGAAGAAATCCCATTGGTAGTGAATGGGTGTTTAAGAAGAAGTCGAATGAAAGAGGTAAAGTGGAGAAATACAAGCTTGCTTGATTAATGGCAAAAAGTTATTCCTAGATAGAGGAAATTGACTTTTTCTCTTGTTACCAAGTTAACTTCTATTAGATTTCTTTTATCTATTGTTGTTGCTTTTGATATTGAATTAGAACATATAGATGTGAACAAAACATTCCTATGTGGGGATTTGGAATAAGGAATCTACATGAAATAGCTAGAGGGTTTTATAATGAAAGGTAAGAAAGAATTGGTTTGCAAGCTAAAAACATGCTTGTATGGATTAAAACAATCTCCAAGGATGTGGTATAAAAATATGATACTTATATATTGGGACTTGGCTTTACAAGGAGAAAAGCTAATCACTGTGTATATTTCAATCTAGTGGGTGATCATTGATCATTTTATTTATGTTGTATGGTATGGGGATGATATGTTGCTAATTGGAAACAACATGGAAATCATCAAGGAAGTGAAAAATTAGTTGTCCTCTAAATTTTACATGAAGGATCCTGACGTTGAAAATTTCATTTTGGGCACAATGATTAAAAAAGATAGGCCAAATAGGAAACTTGAATTAAATTAAAGGAATTATGTCAATACAATATTGCAAAGATTTAACATGAAAGAATGTAAATTGGGAAAGGTCCCTATTTCTATAGGTGTAAATTTAGCTGCATATGAATGTCCCGATACACTTGAAGAGGAAGAGGACATGTCTTGTGTTCCTTATCCTGATGTGGTCGGTAGTTTGATGTATGTAATGGTATATACTAGAAAAATCATTACACATGCATAAGGAGTTTTAAGAAGGTATGCAAAAACCATGGAAGGAGCATTATATAGAGGTAAAGAGGATTTTTATGTATTTGTGTGCTACCAAGGAAGACATGATAGGACGATTTTTGACATACATGGATGTATTTATGCAGAGTGGAATATAGATTTGTATCACATAATATATACATCTAGGTGTGTGTTTCATATATGTGAAGGAGAAATATGTTGGATTAGAAAGAGACAACATTTAGTGGCACTCTCAACTACATAAGTTTAATACATGGAAACCACTTATGTAAGCAAGGAAATAATATGGTCAAAAATATATTATCCAAGTATTGAGTTGGTACAACAAGTTGTAATGATAAATTGTGATAGTTAGAGTGTAATGTTCTTAGCCATGTACCCAACTTATCATTCTAAAACAAAGACTATTGATATTCATTATCCATTTTTGAGAGACATGGTTGAAGACAAGAAGGTGATGCTAGTAAGTATAGAATTTCATGTAGATTCAAAGCTCATGCAATTTACTAAAGCATAGGACAAGAATCTACTTATACTTTCAACCAGCGGAAGCCAATAGATCAATGAAAAAAATATGAACAAGAAGAAGAAAAATCAATGGCACATAACATAATAAGTTTTCCTAGGGAAAGCCACTACTCAAAACCCCACCTATCTATATTGCATTAAATAAAAAATACGAGTGAAGATACAAAGCTTGTTCTCACTAGAACAATTCTGCACAATTATGCTTAACTCTCTACCTCACAAGCCTGCTATAAGCCAACACTTAGCCAATTTACACTGTCTACCAAGCCCCTAATCTCTTGCACAATTCATAGGATAAATAGCCCCTATTTAAAGGGAATTCATGCTTCCAAAACTGCGCAATCAAAACATAGGTCCTTCACTGATTGCATGTAAGATATTTACAACTCAGTAAATCATACAATTGATAGTACACTGTCCCTACACTTTAGTCTCAACTGGGTCTTTCTCTGAATTGACATGCATAAGTTTATCATGAGGGAATCTTCAGTTAAATGGAGTAACACTTGTGGATGCACTAGTGCACCAACTGACTATAAGTTCTCTATTAGTTCCACAAACAATTAGAACTAATTTAACTAACCATAACTCAGTAAATCGAGTTAATCTAATTACAACTCAAATAAACTCATCCCGTACCCATAAAATTTAGGGAGAACATATACATGACTACAAAAATACTTCCAGCTCAAAATTCTTATTCCCATTAATTTAATTAAACTTAATTTACTATTTACAAGTTTTTATGATAATATAATTCGATTTTAATTCACAGTTTAATTCAAGGACAAATTAAAGTAGAATTTCTTGTTTCCATTTCTCAACACTCCCTCCCAACAAGAAAGGGATTATTTGCTACCTATCCTGTCTCTATGAAACTCGAATTTACATCTTGACAATGCATTTTTTAAAATGTCAACATATTCTTCCTCCATGGGAATGTACTCTAACAACATAATCTTCCTCAATACACAATCACTGAGATGATGATATCGAATATCAATGTGCTTGGACCTATCATGAAAAACTAGATTTTCAGAGAGTTTAATACAACTCTGATTATCATAGTAAATCACTATTAGATCCATCTAATAACCAAACCGACCAACTAGGATCTTCCTCATCCAGATGGCCTCACATGCTGCATGACTTGCAACCATGTACTCTGCCTTTGTCGAACTGAGTGCAACCAATATTTGTTTCCTGCTGTACCAATAAACTACCACTAACACAATACTGAAGATCCCTCATAATATCCTCTTCCTGTTGGATGGACTCCCTGCCCAAGATGCATCAGTAAATCCTTGAAAATTCACTCCCTCTTTCCGTCTGTACCATAATCTGTATTGAGCAATGCCCCTGAGGTATCTATATACATTCTTTTTCGCCTTCTAATACAACTTGGTAGGCCTAACCATCGCTTGACCCAGATGGTTAACTGCGTAATACATATTCGATCGTGTGTTCACCAAGTACACAAGTGAACCCACAATCTACCTGTAAACATTAGCTTCCACTACCTCTCCCGAAGTAGCATCCTCCTTCCTCCAATTACCAGCTAGAGGAGTCTCCATAGGCTTGGAGCTCTCCATGTGGAACCTCTTGAGTATCTCATTGGCATACTTGTCTTGAGACACAAACAAATCCCCATCACCTTTCCATAATTCCATGCCCAAAAAGTAATGCACAAACCCCAAGTCCTTCATCTCAAACTCTCTTGCAAGGTCCTCCATGCAAGATCTGATTAGTTGATCATCACATGTTAGTATGAGATCATCAACATAAAGTACAATGATCAATAATTTACCTTCCACCACTATGTGGTATAGGTTGGCATTCACTTCACTTTTAATGAAGCCAAACCCAGTGAAGTAGCTGGCTATCCTGGTGTACCAAGCACGAGGTGCTTGCTTCAGCCCATACAATGCTCTTGAGCCGGCACACATGCGACACATGGTCAAAGGTTTCAAAACCTTCAGGATGCTCTATGTACACCTCTTTCTCAATCATGCCATTAAGGAAGGTTGTCTTTACATCCATCTGATGTATCTTCCAACCCATATATGCTAATAGTGCCAATATAGATCTGATCGATGAGTACCTTGTAACAGGAGCAAAGGTTTGATCATAGTCAATCCTCTCTACCTATGAAAAACCACGGGCCACAATTCTAGCCTTATGCTTCTCCACACTACCATATGTAGCTTTCTCTAACTTGTAAAGCCAATGATAGCTCATCACAGACTTCTCCTTCTGTCTCGAGACCACATCCCAAACACTATTACGAAGTTTGGAGTCATACTCCTCCACCATGTAATCAACCCAAACTGGTTGTTGCATTTCTTCCTCAAAGGAAGATGGCTATATCACAACACATTCACTCATAAGAGCCATGTATCTAGTGTACCTGGCAGGTGACCTCCTTTGTATTTGCTGTGATGTGGGTGCCTCCACATTCTCTCTAGCATATGACAACAATCTATCCGTCTCTCTGGTGCACTTTCTCCCATCTATGGAAGACTCTGCATGAGTGGATGTCTCCACTCCTGGATCCTTTACATGTGGTTAATCCACAACAATCCAAGGCTCCTCAACCTTAGGAGATAAAATCTCCTCAAATGCATGTAGCTTATTCTCCCTCTCAAGGGAAAATCACATGGCCTTCTCCTCATCGAATCTAACATCCCTGCGAACAAATTTCATCCTACTGGTTAGCAAGTACACCCGATAGTTGTGAGGTGTATCAATGTACCCCAAAAATATCCCCAACTCTGCTGTCGACTCAAGATTATTCCGTGCATCTTTGGTCACATGGAAACATATCGATGACCCAAAAATCCTGAAGTGAACAACATATGGCCTCTTACCATAATAAGCCTCCTCTGGTGTCTTCATCCCAAGTATCTGATGCGGGCCGGTTCTGAACATAAACCATTTTATTGCATGCCTCAACCCACAAGCGTAATGGAAGAACCTGATCATGCAAGATCTCCCTTGCTGCACCTACTATGCTTCTATTCTTCCTCTCAACCACCCCATTATGTTGAAGGTTATGGGGTGCCGTCAACTCCTGTTTAATCCTATCCACTGCACAGAAGTTCTTAAACCCATTTGAGACACACTCACTATCATTATCACTCTATAGAGCTTTAACCTTCTTTCCTGACTCTTTCTCCACCAATGATTTAAACTCACAAAAATTGTGAAGGTTTGATCCTTTTTCTGCATGAAAAATATCCAACATTTTCGAGAAAAATCATCAACAAATATAATATAATACCTGTGTTTGGTCATGGATGCTGTCAATAATGATCCATACACATCTGAATGGACTCACTCTAGAATAGCCTCTACTCGGTTGTCTCTTTCGTGAAAGGAAGACTTAGTGTATTTACCCAAAGTACACCCCTAGCATGTATCAACTTGCTTTAACGTACCTTTGGGAAAACCGATGGATATCTGCTACATGATCTTCAAATAACCATGATGCAAGTGGCTCAATCCCCTATGTTGCAACTCATCAATGTCTCGGCTCTACACCGTCTCTACTTTTGTGCTTAAAGTAACACAATCCTCTACCTCAAGCTTATGGAGATTCTTCACCCGAATCCCTATCTTATTTACTTGAGTCATGGCTATGTGTTGAAGGAACACATTTCCTTTCGAGAAGATCACATCATAGACTCTATCCTTAAGCATGGCAATGGATACCAAGTTCTTCTTCAACCTGGGAAAATACATAAAATTCTTCGAGGTGAGTGGATCCCCATGCTCCCTCTGAAAAGTAACTGTGCCCAATCCTGTAGCACTATACCTCCCATCGTCACCCATATCGATATGCATATGGAGATCTTTCTCCTACAAGTCATTTAATAACTCCTTGTCACTAGCCATGTGAAATGAAGCTCCACTATCTAAGTACCATACATTTCCGATCATTGATGACCCCATGCATGAAATTAGGGAAAAATCCAATTGAAATTGAGGGTCCAGAGCCTCACCTGCCACTACTCCTAAGGAATTCTTCTTGGACTTCTTGAGTGGACAATTTGTAGCAAAATGGCACAATTCATGACAATGAAAGCATTTCACTTTCATCATGTCTTTCTTCTTTCTTCCATGACAAGAATCTGATTTGGAATGGGAATCTTTCCTTCCCCTTCTTCACCTTAATTGCTAAGGCACAATTCTCTTCAGCATCAATCTCGATGAAGATCCATCCTTGATGTTCCTCTTGATCTCCTCCTGCATCAAATTAGATCACAGTCTTTCCCAATTTGGTAGCTTCTCCCAACCATTGACAGAGTCCTGAAAACTATGCCAACTCTTTGGGAGTCCCAGAAGAGAAAGACTCCCCATATCATCCTCGAAAATCATGATTCCAACACTTCCAAATTCATCACGACATTGAGTGAACTTGGTCAAGTATTTTGGAATAGTCTCGCCTTTCTCCATTTTGATTTTTTGAAGTTTTTCCTTGAGTGCCAATTTCCTTTGGTCACTGCTGTTTTGATACAAGTCTGTTAATGCTTTCCACATATCACATGGATTCTCCTTTCCATGGAGACCTGAGACAATTTGGTCTCGAACTCCCTCCAGGATTATCCACCTCACCTTTGACACACACTTCTTTCATTTGTCTAGATTCTGTGCATTTGATGTTTCTAGCTTAGGAATGTCTTGATCAATGAATTCCTTCAATCTATTATCCTCCAACATAGCCTCCATCCTGTCCCTCTAGGCTATATAATTCGAGTTACCTTCCAAGTCTATATAACTCGAATCGTAAACCATAGAACGCCATTTTCCGATCCTGAAGTATGTATTGCAAATTCGAATTTCACCTTTAACCCAAAACTCAAAACTTCACAATCTCCTCTAGTATATTGAAGTCAGCTTCGATACCATGTAGAATTTCCTATAGATTCACAAGCTCATGCAATTTACTAAATCATAGGACAATAATCTACTAATACTTTCAACTAGTGTAAGCCAATAGACCGATGAAAAAAATATGAACAAGAAGAAGACAAATCAATGGCAGATAACACAATAAGTTTTCCCGAGGAAAGCCATTGCTCAAAACTCCACCTATTTGTATTGCATTAAATCAGAAATATGAGTGAAGCTACAAAGCATGTTCTCACTAGAACAATTCCAAACAAGAATGCTTAACTCTCTACCTCACAAGCCCGCTATTAGCCAACACTTAGCCAATTTCCATTTCCTTCCAAGCTCCTAATCGCTTGCACAATTCCTATGATGAATAACTCGTATTTAAAGGGAAGTCATGCTTCCAAAACTGTGAATCCAAACATAGGTCCTTCTCTGATTGCATGCATGATATTTACAATGCAGTCGATCATACAATTAATAGTACACTGTCCCTTCACTCTAGTCTCAACTGGGCCTTTCTTTGAACTGGCATGCATGGGTTTCTGATGAGGGAATCTTTAGTTAATTGGAGTAACACTTATGGATGCACCAATGCACCAACTGACTATTAGTCCTCGATTAGTTCCACAAATAGTTAGAACTAATTTAACTGACCATAACTTAGTAAACTGAATTAATCTAAATACAACTCAAATAAACGCATCCCGAACCCCTAAAATTTAGATAGAACATATACATGAATATTAAAGACTTCCAACTTGAAATTCCTAATCTAATAAAGTTAATTAAAATTAATTAAATATTTATAGGTTGCGAATCTTAGAACACCCCCTGCAATTGTAAGTGGTCTGAAAAACCTAAGCAGGCCCTTCAACTCCCTCTTAGTGGCTACCCTTGGTGTGCCGTAGGCTCTGCCTATCAGTGCCCCCCACACCTCCCTCTCCCATGACGAAGCATAACATTGGCCCTGACTCTATTTCTTTAAAAAATATGGTAACATGTCACTAGCCAGATCAAGAAACCTTCTTCACCAAGCTGGCTTCTAGTACAACCTTCCGCTCCTCTAGAGAAAACCTCGAGAATAGAGCTAAGAGGCAAGAGAAAGGAAAAAAATGCCTAGAGTCACTCAGAGAAAGGCACCACCTTTTCCATTCCCTCAGAAATGGAAGCTATCACTATAGAGGGTCAGGTGCAATAAGAAAGAAAAAAATCAAGGAGTAACTGTAACCCAAAAGCCAAGAAAATTCTTGAGTTGGAAATCCAATATCCAGGAGTAGTTGTTTATAGAGAATACATGGAAGAACATGCATTAATTTGCAAATTCATGGGCATTTAACCCACAGAGAAAGTCCTGAAGTGGTGGATCCAAACAAAATGGAAACCAAGGGGGAAATCAGACTCCAACTTGGCTCAAAGGGGTTCTTCACAGTTATTTTTGACCTCCTAGAAGATAGAGACATGATATTTGAAGGAGGTCCCTAATTCTTCAAATTAGTAGGATTGTATATGAGATTCTGGAAAGAAAACTTCACCCCTGAGAAAGAGGACTTCATAAGAGTCCTAGTCTGGGTGTGCCTCTTTTCTTTTCTAACAGAGTTTTGGGTTCCTTCGGTACTCAAAGGCATAGGAGACCAACTAGGAGAGTACATAAAGATGTTTGAAGGCACTTGAAGCGGACACTATGTCTCATATGCCAGAATATGTGTGTATATAGATGTCTTGGAGCCCTCCCATAAGCCATAAAACTAATTTTCATGGATGAAGTCTGGCTCTAGAGCATAGACTATGAAAATATCCCCTTCCTATGCAGGAAGTGTCGTGAGCACGAAAACCTCTTCAGTGATTGTCAGCAAAACAAAATCCCTCAAAACGCTGAGCATGCTAGCAAGAAAAAGGATAGCGAGGGATTCACTAGAGTTAACACAAGAAATAAAAATAGGAGGAAAAATAATACAAATAAGGAACAACAATAGATAGTCACTTAGAACCAATTCAAGGCCCTAGTCAATCTGCAAGAACAATCATTTTCGAGTAACCCGACAGAGGATGAAGCAAGAGAGGACAAGAAATTTGGGGCAAACTAGGATCAAGAGGATAGAGGTTCAGATCACAGTAATAAGGAAGATGGGAATTCACAGGAGGACATAGAAATGGAATAGATATTTACGGATGAAACCCCAGATAAGAAGCACTGGAAGGAGTAGACATCATATCAATAACAGAGGAATGGAAGACAAATGGAAGAGGCAATCCTAGAAAACCAACTCCAGAAAATAGAAGGAGCCTATCTCCTCCAAGAGGAACTCAAACACAACTTAGATCATCCACCATCTAATGAAAACACATCTAAAGGCATCATGGAAAATATAATACCGAGAAGTTTTAGCCTGAAAGGACCAAGCCGCAAAAGGGGTAGTAAAACCACTAGCCAACTTCTTCAAGATGGGCACCAAACTCATCAAAAAAGGAAAGGTAAAGGCCCTAGCACTAACCCCCTCTCTTTATTATTGAATTGCATTACTTGGAATATTAGAGGACTTAATGGTATAGGAAAGAAAAGAATCCTGAAATACAAAATCCTTGCTGATAAACTTGATATCCTCCTCATTCAAGAAACTAAACTTGAGTCAACTCACCTTCCTCTCTTGAAAAAATTGCTTCAAACATTACAGTTACATAACCAATTCTTTCATAGGATTGCCTAGAGGAATTATGACCATATGGAAAATATTGCAGTATGATCTCATATCCTCTGTCGCTACTCATCACTCCATAGCCGTTGTCTTGAGAATTATCAATTCTAATGAATTTATCTGTATCATCAATATTTATGCTCCCTATAAGGTTGATCGAATCAATATGCTTCAATGTATCTCCAAACTGTTGGATTCCACCCATCTGCCTTTTAAAATCCTCGCAGGGGACTTCAACATGATAAATAATCTCGGGGAAAAGAAGGGAGGAATAAGGAAACTTGAAAAGGATTCAGAAGCCTTTCTATCCACCATAGAAAGCCTCAATTTTATAGATATCCCTACAAGAAATGAAACCTTCACATGGAATAATAGAAGAGGGGGAGAAAGACAAATAGCTTCCAGGCTAGATCATTTCCTCCTCTCAGAAGAAGTCTACCTCACCTCCTATGAAACAGAGGCAAGAATTCTCCGTCAAGTTGTTTTTAATCATTGGCCTATTTCCCTAAAGCTTCACATCTCTCCTGGACCAAAAAGCAGGCATTTCAGATTCAAATCCTTTTGGTTGGACCACCCAGATTTCTTGGGAAAGATGAGAGAATGGTGGGGAAAACTTGAAGACAAGAACTAGAAATAAGAAGTATACATTTCAAGAACAATTAAAATCCATTAAAGAGGAAATCAAAAAATGGAATAGGGAAACTTTTGGCAATATAATCACTGAAAAAAGGAACTCCAACAACAAATAATCAATGAAGACATCACAAATCAAAGAAAATAAGAAGATATTAAGCCACAACAAAGTTGGGAGCAAAGGGCTCTACAAGAAGAGAAACTTTGGCATAAAAAAATCCAGAATAAACTGGCTAAAATGTGGGAGAGGAACTCTGATTTTTTCCATTGATCGATGATCCAACACAGAAGGAATAACAAAATTATGGCTCTAAATAACAAAGAGGGAAACCTCATTCATTATCATGAGGAAATGGGAGAGAATTTATATCAATACTTCAACACTCTCCTTACGGAGCCAACGAATGATCAGGTAGGGGTCATACAAAAAATTACCAACCACATTCCTGAGATCCTCACTGAGGAACATAACAAGATTCTTCTCAAAAAGGTTTCACTCCAAGAGGTGGAAGAAGTAGTCATGAATATGCCCAATGGGAAAGCACCTGGCCCGGATGGGTTCACCATTGACTTCTACAAAGCTTGCTGGTCTATCTTAAACAATGAGGTCCATGCCCCGGTGGATGAATCTAGAATCCAAAAATCTATCTTAAAAGCTCTCAATGCCACCTTTCTCACTCTAATTCCTAAAGGTGATAGTGCAGACTCCTCATACAAATTTCGTCCCATAGCCCTCTGCAATTTTATATACAAGATCATCTCCAAAGTTTTGGCTAACAGACTAAAAACCATATTGCCTCTGTTGATCTCCCAACACGAAACTGACTATATGGAATGTAGGAAAATTATGGATAGTATCATCCTCTCCGATGAATTAATCCACTCCCTCAAAATTGAAAGGCAACCCAGTATGATGATACAATTCGACATGTCAAAGGCCTTCGAAAAAAATCAGTTGGGCTTACATGAGAGAAGTACTGGCAACCTTTAGGTTTCACAAACATTGCATAAAATGGATAATTACAATGGTTTCAGGTGCTTTTTTCTCAATCCTTTTGAATGGCTCCCCCTCTCTGCCCTTCAACCCCTCTAGAGGTATCAGTTAGGGGGATCTATTTCACTCTTTCTTTTTGTCCTAATGGCAGAAGGGCTCAACCGATCCATCATTTTTGCCTTATCTTCTAATGCCATTTCTAGCCTCAAAATCTAAACCTCTGCTCCTCCTTCCACACACCAACAATTTGTGGATGATACTCTGCTCATGGGCCTCCCCACTGAAAAAGAAGCCTCATCCTTCAAGGCCACTCTCTCTGATTTATCAGCTGCCTCTGGCACCTCTATTAATCAAGAAAAATCCAAGTTGTTCTTCTTCAATATCGCTCCGGTTATTCAAGGTAACATTGCTAGAATCATTGAATTTCCAATAAGAAGCCTCCCCTCCAGACAACTCGGTGTTCCCCTCACTAAAAATCCAATGGCTCATTCTACTTGGGATGCTCTGATAATCAAGTTAGAAAAGAGGTTGGCCAATTGGACCTTCAGATCATTAAATCTGGTAGGTTGCCTCGTTTTAATGAAATCTTTTTTACGAGTTATTTCTCATTATTTATATTCGGCTTTGGTCGCCCCTAAAGTGATCTCCAACTCAATCAGAAATTTGAAAAAGAAATTCCTATGGAGAGGGTAGGAAAAGAAACAGAAGTGGGCATTAGTTGCCTGGGAAAGAATGTGTAAGCCCAAAAAATATGGTGGCCTTGGACTCAGGGACCATGAGATCCTAGAAAAAGCCTTTGGAGCTAAAACTCTGTGGTGATGGATAGTAAACCCAAACTCCCCCTGGAGAACCCATTGGAAGGAAAAATATGCTCCCACCTACTCGTAGGAACGCATTATAAGGCTCAATGGCAGCATAAAGGGTTCATTCATATGGAATCAGGCGTGGGAAAACCAGGCAATTATCCATAAACACAGTTTCTGGGAGGTGGGAAATGGGGACAAGGCCCTGTTTTGGGAAGATTCCTGGCAACAAAGGCTAGACCTTGATAAGGAGCACTTCAGACAGATCAAGAATGGAATGCAAAGCAATGGAGAAAGTATGGTATGCCATTATTGGAAACCCAACAATGGAAGTGATTGGTGGAGGGAATGGATAGATGAGAAAGGGTGGGAGCCCCCACTCAACTCTCAGGTGTGGCAGCAGCTCTCGAGTGAACTCCAAATAATACATATTGTGTATGACACCTCAAAGGACAAGATCAGATGGGGGGAAACTCATCTGGGCACTTCAACGTAAAGGAAGCTTATAGATACATTACTCTCCATGACCAACTTCAACCAGAGCTTAAATGGAAATCGTTGTGGGAAAGGAAACACTAGCCAAAAATATCTATCTTCCTATCGCTTATAGTGCACATGAAAATTCTTACTTGGGATAATCTTAGAAAAAAGGGATTCGTTGGACCCTCTAGATGCAACCTATGTCAACAAAAAGAAGAAACTACAAATCGTTTGTTGAATGAATTCCCTACGCGAACAAGCTTTGGAACTAGTTGTATTTGGTCTTTAGAGCAACAAATCGAGACCCCTCCTCAATTCTAAATACCATCGAAAACTGACGATCCTCTTTTTCCCACAATCCTCTTGTTAATAGGGCATGGAATCTGGTCCCAGGTATCATTTGCTGGGCACTTTGGAAGGAAGGAAACAACTGAATCTTTCGTGGAACCTCACTTAAGGAGGAAGTCACCCTCTCTATTGTCAAGAAAACTATTTAGGAATCTATGGCCTCCTATATTATTCAAGGTCCCACCGACCCTCCTAGCAGCTCGGATATGAGCATTCTTTCCTTGTTGGATCTCCATCTCGCTCTTGCATCGTTGGTCTCCTCTACCTCCAAAAATAGGGGACCTTCATGCACGTGGTCTCCCGCAGAGCCAAGGACCCTTAAACTCAACTACGATGGTGCAGCCAAAGGAAACCCAGGCCCAACGGGCTTTGGGGGGGTCTTCAGGAATTCTTAGGGGGAAATCTTGTGGATTTATGAGGGAAACATTGGCACCTCTACCAATAATGCTGCTAAACTTCACGCTGTGGAACACGAGATCACCATCGAAAACGCTACAATTTTAGCCCTTTGATCATCAAAGGTGTTTCGACTTTGGCGACGTAGGTCAGTAGGAAACTTCTACAAGGAATGGACACTGTCAAGGTGTCTGATAATGGGCACTTCAACAAAATATTACAGAGAATAAAAAAATATATAGAAAGCTTGGAAGGGCTCCACTTCTAGGTAATCAAAGAGAAGGGAACAAATTGGCAGATAGCTTGGCTAATTAAGGCATGACATGTGACCTCCAGTTGCGATCAAAATCTTGGCATGACCTGGAATACGATGATCTTCGTCAACATTGTGAAGTCATAAATGCCAAGGACAACCAGAAAAATGAACATCAACTGTTCAAATATCCCGAGTCACAGCAATGATGGATTAAAAAGTTTGGAAGACTGTGGCTCTGACAAATATCTACCCTGAGCTTCCCTCCTAATGATAGTCATGTCTTATAAACCTCCCTCGACTCTATTCTCCTATGAGGATGTTGTCCTATCCAATCAGTCCTGCAAGGTACCCTCTCTACCATTTAACTTTGGTGCCTCCCACGCTCCTTCATTTCCCTTCCCTCTTCTCCCCACACCTCGAGGCTCTCCCACCCCTATGAATAACCCCCTCGCCCTCTCCTCCTCGTCATCTCGTCTGCTCTGGTCCCTTGGTTTTACTGCCTCCCCTTTGTGATCAGCCTGCTGTCTGCCCCTTCCCCTCCCATGAATCCCAAGAGAAGTTCCAGTCTCGCTCCTAGTCGAGGGCGCAACCGAGGTCGAGAATCCTCGCGCTGGAACTCGTTAGGTTCTCCTCCCACCACTCGCGTAGAGTTCTCGAAAAGGCGAGTGACTCTCAATTACTCTGTCGTTGTGAACCCCGAAACCCAAGGAATAATTGCAAACTTAGAGGCTCAAGATAGAGCTCTAAGAAGAGAAGTTTCTTGAGATGAGTTGTTGCTGACTTCGCCTAGATCCTAGACCCTACTCTCACCAGAGCAAGGAAAAATCTATATGTGTGCCCCATTGATCTTTGGTGGAAAGTGAAGACCATTCTTGGCCTAGCTATGTAGGAGAGAGCATATATATCTAAGGTGGTGGATAACAAAATTGACAACCTCATCGAAAAATTTGTGGTTTATGTGGAGTCTGTCCATCACTGCCATTTTGTTACAAGAGACTCTCCTCACTACACAGTCTTAAAGAAAAGGGCTACTACCAAGATGCATTCGCTTGCAGATTGCTCCCCAAATTTAAAAAAAGAAGCGGCGGGAGTCTCCTCCACGACGCCGGAGCAGCCAATTAGCCTAGATGATGACCCGGTCATTGTCAACCCCTAATGCATGTAGCAATTTTCCTTTTGTTTCTTATCCATTTCAGATCTGAGGTCATGGAAAAGAGCACGACAATAATCTCGGCGCAAAAAATAAAGGTTCGCGGAGTTGACAGTTTCAGTTCGTCTCAAATTTCTGGTCTCTTTTTGGAGTCAACATCAATTCTGGACTTTGTTTGTCTATTTGGTCATGATCATTGTAATTCTCATAGCATACAAAGCTTATTTTTTGTTAAGCTTCATTATAGTTCTGTCAATTTGGTTGCTACAATGGCCAGGGTCATTGGATCTTGTGCTGGAGAGACAGTCTCGCACAAACCAAACTTTGTAAATACCTCTACTATACAATAATATAACTCATCTTATTTACAAAAAAAAAGTAAAATTTAAAAGTTGCTATGAGAAAATAATTTGATTTTAATTCAAGGACAAATTAAACTGGAAGTTCTTGTTTCAATTCTCAACAGTAAAGGTGGACACTTTGAAGAATGATGTGATTTCATTCGAAAAGTTTGTGAGCATTGAGAAGTTCACTTGGTGTGGAGAAACAACGTGCATTGTTTCTCTATATTGTTGATCATGTACTATTTTTACCCTTTGTATGCAAAGAAAAAAAGAAGTGGGAGAATGTTAGGTATGTGTTATATTATTTGCATGACTATCCCCACATGTGATTCACATACACCAGATGCAATGGGTGTTGGGTGTGGAGCCTAATTATCTTCTTGATTTAGAGGTCTTAGCTACATTAGACCCCAATTCCTAAACAAGGCAACAACATGGCCTATATGATAGCTGTCAGGGGGTCTAGGGCGGGGGGAATGATGACTTTTAATGATCCCCCTTGACAGGAGTTCGAGGGTAGTGCCCCAAAAGCTAAAAATATATGAAAAAATGCCTTGTAAAATATTTTAATTTAGTAGTCAACCTAGGTCATTCATTAGGTGGATGATATGGCGGTAGAAGTTATGTTAATTTAAGGTTTCCCCCCTAGAAGGCAACCCTCAATTTATATGAGGGAATTGTATTGTAGCTGTGTATTATTATTTTGAGTGAGAGAGAGAGAGGAGGCTGTGTGAGAGCGAAGAGGAAATTACAACGGTTTTGTTGTAGGTTGTATCTCTTCATTTTGTTGGATAATATAAAAGGAAGGAATGACTGTTTCTCCGTGGACATAACCCAAATTGGGTGAACCACGTATATCTATGTCTCTCTTGTTTTATAAGTTTCTGTATTTATGTTTCCACAATATTTTATGTATTTCATTTCTCTGTTAATTAATTTCTAACAACTGGTATTAGAGCCCAAGGTCTATTTGGTTGATAAACTCACATGAAAGAAAGGTTCCTGGTTCGAGTGGGAGCAATGGCAGAAGATGGTAGGTTTAGGGTCGAGAAATTTAATGGCAAAAATTACCAGATGTGGAAGATGTAAATGGAAGATTATATGTGTCATAAAGATTTGTACCTACCATTAAGTAGAAAATAAAAGAATCCAACAAGTATGACAAACAAAGAATGGGATCTTCTCGACAGAAAGGCATTAGGAACAATATGACTATGTCTGGCAACGTTAGTGGAATTCAACATTTCAAAGGAAACAACAACTAAATGTTTAATGACGACATTGACCAAACTATATGAAAAACCCTCGGCCTCAAATAAGGTATTTATTATGAAGCGTCTATTTAATATGAAGATGTGAGAAGGTGGATTTGCTGCTGATCATTTAAATTAATTTAACATTATTACTAGTCAGTTAAGTTCTAATGGGGTAAATTTTGATAATAAAGTTAGGGCTTTGTTATTTTTGTGCTCATTTCCAGAAGTTGGAATGGATTGGTTATGGCTATTAGTAAATTTGTGTTTGGATCTAGTACTTTAAAGTTTTATGATGTTGTTGGTGCTATCCTTGGCAAGGAAATGTGCCGGAAAAGCTCCAGTGAGACATTAGGTAATGCTTTGACTGCAGAGACTAGGGGAAGAAAAATGAAAAGAGGAAGCAACCTAGGAAATCATATTAAGTCAAGAAAAGGTTGATCCAAATCTAGATTAGGGTTAGTGTGATGGAAATGTGAGAAGAAAGGACACCTAAAGAAAGGCTGCAAAGCTCAAAAGGGAAAACATGGAGATGGACATCAAGAGAACAATCATGAAGCAAATGTGATAGGCAATGTGTTGCAAGATGATTTGATTCTTTCACTAGAGAATATTATCAATGCATAGGTGGTAGATTCAATGGCCTCATTCCATGCCACACTTGATAGGAAACATTTTAATGACTATGTTCAAGGACATTTTGGACAAGTTCGTTTGGGTGATGATAAACCCTATAAAATCATTCGAGTGGATAAGGTTTTTATAAAAAACAAAATTGAAACCAATGGATATTGAATGAGGTAAGGCATGTTCCAGATCTAAATAAATTCTAATTTCAACGGGGTAGTCAGGTGGTGAAGGCCCTATAACTACAGTCATAGACAAAACCTAGAAGGTCACTAAAGGAGCCCTGGTAATAACAAAAGAAGAAAAGGTTGGTATGTTGTATTTATGTAATGGTATTTCTATTTATGTTAATGAATTAACCTCCATAGGATTAGATACAACATTGTGGCATTATAGGCTTGGGCACATGAGTGAGAAGGTAATGCAAATTATTCACTCAAGAAATTTGTTGCCAAATTTAAAGCATGTTGATTTGGATTTCTATGAAAATTGTGTTTATGGAAAGCAAAAGAGAGTTAAATTTATCAGAGTTTGGAAAAAAAACAAGAGTGAAAAATTAGAGATTGTGTGTATAAATGTATGTCGACTTGCTGAGGTATCATCTCTCAGTGGCTATCACTATTATGTTACTTTTATTGATGATAAAAATAGGAAAACCTGGATTTATTGTATTCATAATAAATACGATGTATTTGATACTTTCAATAAATGGAATGCTTTGGTTGAGAATGAGACAATAAAGAAATTGAAGTGTCTTAGATCAGACAATGGAGGTGAATACTGCAACAAAGAGTTTGATAACTATTGTTAATAGCAGGGAATTCACAGAGAGAAGATAGTTCTAGGAACACCACAAGAAAATGGTGTGTCATAAAGGTTGAATAGGACAACCATGGAGCATGCAAGGTGCATGAGATTGCATGCAAGATTTCCCTTACAATTTTGGGCATATGCTGTAGATATTGTTGTTTATCTAATAAATAAAGGGCCTTCAAGTTCCTTAAATGGTGGTATTCTAGAGGAGGCATGGACAGGTAAAAAGGTAAACTATTCATTTTAAAGACTTCGGTTGTGAAGCCTTTGTCCACATTAATAAATAAAATAGAATAAATCTTGAGGCAAAATCAAAGAAACATACCTTTATTGGATATGGTGTTAATAATTTTGGTTATCGCTTATATGGCTATGAAAATCACAAAAATAATTAGGAGAAAATATGTTATATTCAATGAAAATGTCTTGTATAAATATCAGATGCAGGAAAAGAAACATGAAAAGGAAAATAAAGAATACAAACTGCTTGATGAGATCATAAAAAAAGCAAAGGTTCCTGAAAATTATAATGATTAGTAGCCACAACAACCACAACAACCACAACAACAGAATGCTGGCATTATGATACAAGTGTTGTCCTTGATGGCAACTCACTCACAGGTCAATTCAGTTGTGGTAAAAGGAAACTCACAGTACAACAGGTATATTCAGAGGTTACAAGAAAATGGTACAGTAGAACATGAATATGGAACTAAGGTCTATTGATCAGAATAAAGAAGGTAATGGAAAAGGTTGATGAAAAGCAATTTAAGAAGTATACACAGGTCCACTTAGTCAAAACAATGTATACACGTTGGTCCATAGAAGAAAAAGGGTGTATACGTATACACACACTCCCATACGAAGAAAAGTGCATACATGTTGGAAAACCAAGGTTTTGGTTCGAGGTATTTGGTCCATGGTATTGATCCTAGGTATTTGGTTTTAAGTATTTGGTCTGCGGTATTGACCCTAGGTATTTGGTCCAAAGTATTGGTTCTAAGTGTTTTTGGTCCGAGGTATTGATAAAGGATCTAAGTATATAAGGAGGAGAAGATCAAAGGGCTAAATACAAAAGGAATGAATATCTTATGAAGTGTTATGTGCAAGTGCATGGGTTTCTAAGGAATACTTCTATATGAAGTATATTTTATGTTGCAGAGGCTATGTTTGTGACTTGATCTGAAATACTTTGTGCACCTTGAATTCAATGTTGGATCAGGATCATGAGACCTGAAATGAATTATTATTGGATGATCTGATATTGGTTGGGCTAGATCTGACTGTGTACACTTGTTTTATTCTTTAAATGTCATGATCTAGGTTTGTCTAAAGTTCAGAAGCGCAACAAAGTTATGAGTTGATATTTGCAAATTTGTACGCTAGTTCGTCTCTTCAAAAGCGCGTGTGCATGCAGGTTATACTCTTTGAAATAGCGTATACAAAATAAAAGCTTCTTTTTTCAGATTTGACTCATCTATTTGATCCAATTCTGTTGTATGTCAACGAAATATTCTTAGATCTAAATGTAAAACTGAATGCATAAGGAGGCTAGTATTTGATTGATTGATTGTATAAGTGAGAAGAAGTTATCTCTGTTTCTTCCTGTGTAAAGCTCTGTAAGTTGACAGTAGATGTTCAATATATTGCTGGTTGGTACAAACTTGATTCAAAAGTTTATGTTTGTAGTATTTTGAAGGTATACGCATGTTTGATTAACGAAAGTAGCATATACACACAAATTGGGTTCATCCAAGTGGCACATACATTCTGATGCATGGTTTTTGAGGTTACATCTAGTTCTGAATGATGATGTAGGTTTCTAGGTTCAACACAACGTTCTAGTGCTAGTGATCTAATTGTTCAGATTAAATGAATGTTGGTTGATTCAGTTTAAGTTTAAAAGTTTTTGATGGGTCCAATATGAAAGTTGGATGAAACGTGTTCTTCAGATTGAGGTGTTGTGATCTAGGAGTATCCAGTGTGAAAATTCATGAAACATGGTCCCTGGAGAAAGAAAGAAGGTCATAGCCTTCTGTAGGTCGGCACCTACATACTAGTAAAACGAATTGGCTAGTACAAGAGTTAGGCGGTTGCAGCTCCCTTCTAGTAGAAGCTGGAAAACGAGAGAAGGTTGTAGCCTTCTGCAGGCAGGTGCCTGCATACTGGTATGAGTTTGCACTAGTACAAAATTGTAAACAGATTTTCTTATTATTAAAAGAAGACAGAGACAACAACAGCAGGTGATTTTCACCCACATTGGTTTTCCACCTTAAATCTTGGTGTTCATGTGTGTCGCTTATGTGTGATTCTTTGTTCTATTTTTACTACACTATCTAATAAGTTATTGATGTACTAGTTTAAGATCAACACATGATAAATTGTCTAAATCACAAGTTCTCTGTATATACGTTGGTTTCTCTAATCACAGTTGCGTGTACATGCTAGTTCAATTCACTGAAGTAGCGTATATAAATCTGTTTGAGAAATAAAATTATTGATTTGATAATACTGATTCACCCCCCTCTCAGTATTATTTCCAACAATTGGTATTAGAGCAGGTCCTTCAGAAGAAGCTTGATCGCTTGAAGGTAGATCTTTCAAGATGAATAATCACGAAGGCATGGGATCCATTAGACCACCAATATTCAATGGGAGAAACTTAGTATATTGGAAAATAAGAACCATATCCTATCTACATTCACTTGGAACCGATGTTTGGGAAATTGTGGAAGGAGGATATCAATTTCCAGTAGTAATTCCTACAAAAATTGCAGGTAAGAAGTTATACGAAACTAATGCCAAAGCTGTCAATACATTACTGAGAAGTTTGTGAGAGTCAAAATTTGTCAAGGTCATGCAACTCAAGACAACCAAAGAAATATGGGACAAAATCATTCAGAGCTACGAAGAAGACTCTCAGGTAAAACATGCTAAGCTTCAAACTATGAGAATTCAATATGAAACTCTTAAGATGCATAATGATGAGAGTGTAGCTAGTTACTTTTTACCTATAGATGAGATTGTTAATTGTATGAAGAATCTGGGTGAATAAATAAAGGAAGCTACTTTAGTTGAGAAAATTTTAAGATCTTTGTCTTCTAAATTTGAGTCAAAGTGTTTGCCATAGAAGAAAAATAAAATCTTCAGACTATCACTGTGACTCAACTTCAAGGAATCCTAACTGTCTTTGAAATGCGAAAATGAGGTCCATTAGATATGAGAGAAGCCACACTTAAAGCATCAGCAAAGGGAAAAGAAAAGGAAGAGAATAATGAATCAGGACACATTTCTGAAGAAGATGAGGTAAATTTTGTCAAGAAGCTTCAACGGGGTTCTGGAAGGTTCAGAGGTAAGTTACCTTTCAAATGCTTTGCTTGTGGTAGAGTCGGTCATTACGCTGCCAAATGTACTCATAAAGATAAATATGAAAAAGGGAAGGAATATGAAAAAGGCAATAAGAAACATGCTGTGAATAGGAGTAGTTACTATACGCATGAACATATTGATGGTTTATCTAATAGTGATGAAGATGAAACTGAACAAGATGTAGAATTTTGTAGAATTTTTCCTACAAATCAGCGAGCTTTGATACCATGTAGAACGTTTTCTACAAATCAGCTAGCTCTGATACCATGTAGAAATTTCCCACCTATATATCAACCTCGGAATGCAATTTACTAAAGAAAAACACTTGATCTACTTCTATAAACAATTTAGCGGAAGCTTAATCAACCATGAGCAACATCAATGAGAACACATATAACTGATAATAAGGAATCAATCACACATAACACATACGAATTTACATAGAGAAAACACCTGCATAAAACCCCATCTTTGTATTATCATACAAGTGGAAATATAGTCTGGATTACACAAAGCCTTAGCTCAGAAGCTATCCAGCTCTCAGTACAATCCCTCTGCTGCTCATAGACAGTCAAAGGCTTCTCACAAACCTTCTCCTCTTCCCTCCAAGCCTCCTATTTCTATGCACAATTTTTCTTGGGTCCTCCAGCTGCAACATGTACGATTCTCACCTCACACACAACACTAACCTATGAAATAATTGCACAAACCTGAAGGAGATAAATCCTCATCATGGATGAGCTTCCTTTATAGGAAAAATATTCATCCAACTGATAGTACACTGTCCCTTCTCTGATCTCAACTAGGTCTCTAACAGAACCGACATGCATCAATTATCCATGAGGGAATGCTTAGTTATCTGAAATAATAGTTGTCACATGCATGCAAGCATTAACAAACTACATTTCATTATTTTAACAACTTGTTAAAATAATCTAACTGGACTTGACTAAGTAAAACTAAGTCAACTGATCCTCTCATTATAGAACTAAAACTTATCTCCTTTAAATCAAAGGATAAATTCCTAAATGAAGGGAGAAAATAATTGCATGATCTCACAAAGACTTCAAGTTTAATTTTCCATAATTAATTAACACATGGAGATTAATTAATTAATATTTTAAACTGCTTTTAAGACCAAATTCATTTTTAATTCCTATAGTTAGACCAGGGATTGCTAAAAATAGGAAGGGACCTAGAAATGCTATTTTTAGAAGATTCTATTTTTAGTAGTTTTACCTCTCACCCAAGGTGGCCAAAATGTTCATTGGCCAAACTACTATTTTTAGAAGTGCTACTTTTAGGAGTTCTATTTTTAGCACATTCTAAATTTAGCATTTCTTGTTGCACATTTTTCAACACTCCCTCTCAACAAGAAAGGCTTCCTCTCGAACCCGATCCTATAACTCTTGAATGTTCTACATGCAACACATCCACCAAGTCCGCTTGCTCTAACAACTCTTGGAACAAAAACACTCCCAACTGACCACTCTGTTGGGCTAGAAACATAATTTGATGTTGAACCTCTACCTACTGCTGAAAAGTGCTCCCTCTCTGACATCTGTGTTATTGCAATATCTCCATGCATCTCGCACCATTGCACACCTCTCTATGCTAACTAGCACTGTGCAACACACTTGTGCCTCTCGCATTGCTACAACCTGCATGCTATGCGCTGTCTTGGGATTCCATGCACTATAGCTCTCTTTGCCACTCGATCTGCATCTGTCTCTACCCAATAAGTCAGTTCTTGTTACTCCACATCGGGGCTCCTGTAGCAAGGTCTCATCCAAGAGGTTGGGTACCTCAAGGATCCTGCCCCTCCTCCTTGGGATGATCACTCTATATTGCCCCACCTCCTACTTGGAGGTATGGCTGCATGTAATCCCTCTGCCCACCTAGCTCGAAGTTTCCCCCCTACTGGAGGTCTCTGCATGAGTAGATGTCTCTACTCGATCTCCTTTTAGCTTCCATTGTTGTGGCTACTCCACAACCTCCTGAAGCTACTGCACCAATCGTGGCTCCTCCATAATCATCTAAGACTTCTTCTGGTGCTGCATGTTGAGAGGTAATTTACTCTCCCTCTAAATCACCAAGTATCTAACCTTTGCCTTGCTCCTCAAGGCTTTGCATGCATCTTGTACCTCAAGAGCATACAGGTTCTTGGCTAGCACACCAATCTATTTCCACTTTCTCGCCATCACAAAATTTTCTAGAAAAATAGTTGATTTTAAATCAGCAATATCTCCCTCATCTGAACTCCGATTCAACCGATTTTTTTTTTTGATTTTGGGTATTTTTCCACAAGGAATCTAAATATGCTATTTATTTCTAAAAATTTTGTACAGAAATTTTTAGATCTTCTCTGCAAACTCTTGGCCCAACACTCAAAACTTTGAAATCTCCTCTCAGTGTACTGTTCTCTCCTTGATCACCTGTGCTATGATAACATGTAGAATTTTGTAGAATTTTTCCTAGAAATCAGAGAGCTTTGATACCATGTAAAACTTTTTCTTCAAATCAGCTAGTTTTGATACCATGTAGAAATTTCCCACCTGTAGATCAACCTGGTAATGCAATATACTAAAGCAAAACACCTGATCTACTTCTACAAACAATTTAGCAGAAGCTTAATTAACCATGAGAAACATCAATAAGAACACATATAACTGATAAGAAGGAATCAATCACACATTACACAGAAGAATTTACCCAGGGAAAACACCTGCCTAAAACCCCATCTCTGCATTATCATACATGTGGAAATATAGTCCAGATTACACAAAGTCTTAGCTTGGAAGCTATCTAGCTCTCAGTACAATCCCTCTGTTGCTCATAGATAGTCAAAGGCTTCTCATAAAGCTTCTCCTCTGCCCTCCACACCTCCTATTTCTATGCACAATTTTTCCTGGGTCCTCCAGTTGTAACCTGTGTGATTCTCACCTCACACACAACACTGACCTATGAAATAACTGCACAAACCTGAAGGAGGTAAATCTTCATCATGGATGAGCTTCATTTATAGGAAAAATATTCATCCAACTGATAGTACACTGTCCCTTCTCTGATCTCAACTGGGCCTCTGACAAAACTGACATGCCTCAATTATCCATGAGGGAATGCTCAATTATCTAAAATAATAGTTGTCACATGCATGCAAGTGTTAACAAACTATATTTCATTATTTTAAAAACTTGTTAAACAATCTAACTGGACTTGACTAAGTAAAACTAAGTCAATTGATTCTCTCATTATAGAACTGAACCTTATCTCCTTTAATCAATGGATAAATTCCTAAATCAAGGGAGAAAATAATTACATGATCTCACAAAGACTTCAAGTTTAATTTTCCATAACTAATTAACACATGGAGATTAATTAATTAATATTTTAAACTGTTGTTAAGACCAAATTCATTTTTACTTCCTATAGTTAGACCAGGGACTGCTAAAAATAGGAAGGGACCCAGAAATGATATTTTTAGAAGATTCTACTTTTAGCAGTTTCACCTCTCACCCAAGATGGCCAAAATGCTCATTGGCCAAACTGCTAATTTTAGAAGTGTTATTTTTAGGAGTTCTATTTTTAGCACATTCGAAATTTAGCATTTCTTGTTGCACATTTTTCAATACAAGATTATAGACTTCTCATGGCTAATGACAACTATGATTTTTTGGATGCATTAGAAGAGGAAGACTTTCATGAAGAAATCACTAAACTCAAAATCTGTTTAGAAGAAAAGAATATAATCATAGATACTTTGACACACCAACTTGCTGAAAGAGAAAAACACAATGAAAATCTAGAATGTGAAATTTTGGGTCTAAGAAAAGATGTTGAGAACACAAATTTCTCAATCTTAGATTTGCTAAAGGATCAAAAAATTTAAATGAAATTATCATAGTTAAACATTCTCCTCTAATAAAGACAGGTCTTGGATATACTAAAGAACCATCTCAATCACATAAGTCGTCAACCTCCAACAGAAGCTATCTTGATGTAACAAAGACTAGTGAACAGTATGTCAATCGTCAACAAAGGCCTAAAACTAATTATTAGGTAAATCCTACTCAATTTACTCCAAGGATGAATATCAATAGAAGCCACAACCAACAGGTAAACAATATCAAAAGATTCAATGGTTGCATAAACTTCTTCAATGGGCAATGCTTTTCATGTCATAACTTTGGGCACAAGCCTGCTCAATGTGTTGCTTACAAAACCATCATGACTAGAGAAGCAAGAAATCAAAGGAGTGTAACAGGAATCAAGAAAAGTTCCTATAATAAATTTTCTCCTCTTGAAAATGAAATAGGATACTCGATTTGTAACAACTTTGGTCTTGAAGAATCTAAATGTAGGAGAAAATTTCTTCCAACACTTCAAAAGGAGCAAATGCCATTAAATCCCAAGATATGGAGAAGGAAGGAATCTCTATCAGAAAGATGTGGTATAGCTTTGTATGCAGAAGGACAAAAAAATCAGTGGTACATCAACAGTGGAAGCTCCAAACACATGACATGTGATAAAGAGAAACTTCACTCATATAATGCTTTAGAAAAAGAAAAGAATGTCTCATTTGGAAATGACACTCCAGCTATCATTAAAGGTAAAGGTTTTGCTTTCTTGAAAGAAAAGGTTAAAGTTGGAAATGTTATGTATGTAGATGGTTTAAAGCATAACCTATTGAGTGTCAGTCAAATATGTGATCAAGGAAATGAAGTGGTGTTTCAATCAAACATATGTGTTGTTCATGAGCTTGATACAGGAAATACCATGAACAAAGGTACAAGAACTCCAAACAACTTATACATACTCAAAGGAGGACAACAACAATGCTACCTAAGCAAAACAAATGAAAACTTGCTGTGGCATAGAAGATTGGGACATATAAGCTTTTCTAAAATAAGAAAAGAATGCAGGCTCAAGGTAGTTTGTGATATTTTTGTAGGCTTTAACCTCGTATAGAAATTACCTGCATACGAATTCTAAATCGCAGAAGAATAAACAATGCGAGAGCATAACACATAAAACACATAGGCACAGAGATTTTCCCCTGGATCCCAAAACCGGGACTACCAGCTTGATTTTTCATTATGTTCCTTTCAATGTTACAATACATATTTATACATGCCGAAGCATCCAATACCATGGACCGAAAACCATCGCGTCCAAAAATCATGTGCGAAAATCATGCACAAAACCATAGGTGGGTCCGCCCAACCTAACATAGGGTCCAAAACCAAAATTTTCTGGGGCGCTGCC
>APFE031497855.1:2873-28440 GCA_000404065.3 Pinus taeda
TGTAAAGGAGGTTGCCCCCTCGAAGAGGCTGAATTCTAAGGCGTTGATCTGTCTTTTCTATCTTTTCTTGAGCTGGTTTCATAACATAATTTGGAGAGAGAGAGAGAGAGAGAGAGAGAGAGAGTTGTTACCCCTCCATTAGTGGGGGTAGATAATTTTTTTTAGACACAAAAGTTATCACCATTATAAGCCTAAGGTCACAAGTCAAAGCCTTGTAAAAAACCACTTGAGGCCATGTATTAGGCATCCTAGACCTGGTGTCCTATATTTTGAGTTTGTATTCATTGTGATTGGTCCGACCATGACTCATCCCTTGAGAGATGCATCTTGGCGATCTCATTCCTAACCAAATTAGAGGACCTTAGGAGTTTTTTCACGAGGACTCATGGTTCTACGGGGGCCTTGTCTTTGTAGGGGTCATCATCGGTGTATGGGCTAGTCCAACCCATTCCTGGGTGCACTTATGTCATTTCCACATGGTTAGGGTCTATTGAGTCTATAGTTGAGCTTGGATTTGGTGTAATATTCATCATTATAACTCTCAAATGATAACAATATCTTGAACAATTTTTACATTTCAGAGAAGTTCATGGTTCCCAATGCAAAGTGGTCTAAGAGGTAAAAAGATCAACATAGTCTCAAATCACTACAAGGAAAATATCTTCTAGCCGAGGTTATAACAAAGGCTTTTAGTTTTATAAATTTGACAAAAGAATGTAAAAAAACCTTAATAGTAGGGCCTTTATAGTAGGGGTGTTGTTTTTTTGGGGTCTTATTATATTAAATTAAGGCGAACTCATATAAGAAGAACATAATTTTCCCCTAGCTATTAGTTTTTTTTATCTTTCGGGGCTTCCTACGATGAATGAATTTTGAACCGATTCTAAATGCTCATGCAAGGAAGCACTTTTATGGGGAATTCAGTTGCTCCCTTTCTTATCTAGAATTCTATGGATCGATAGGGGGATCTTGGGGACCAGAGATAGGAAATGGCTGACCTTATAAATAATAGTCCTACCCATAACTAGCCGTCCATATGTAAAGAAATAGGGGGCGTTAGCGGGTAACACACACCAACATCATAAGTGGGATGGTTCGATCCGGTCTTAATCGTACCATGACCGACTCCCTGCAGTTCTTTCTCTGAAGCACTTGCGAGAACGGAAAGTGAATATAATGTGATATAAATGATGTACCTATAGAATCTATGACACTATTCTAGGATCAAAACTTTTTGAGAAAAGTGCCTTTCTTGGCTGGTAAGGACAAAGACTCCACTGCACCCTCAAGGCATGTTGGAGCTACTTCCCTTACCTCTATTAAGCGCTAGGCTAACTAGGAAAGAAGAGTTATTAACCCAATAGGATAGACAACTACCTCCTCTAGGGAACATTAGTGAAGTAGCCACAAACCATACCTTTCCCTCTCTTAAGGTAGTTGGAAGGATAGGAACACCCTCACCCCTAAAGGCTTGTTGGCGTGATTTCCCTTTCTTCCTCTGAGGGAAAAACATATATGATTGAACTAAACTCGACCAAACTAAGATCCCCCCACTAAAGGAGGTCGTGTCTCTGATATGCTTAATCGATCAATAAAAAGTAGTGCTCCATTACTCATGTCAAAACCACTTATAAATAAAGAGTCACTAACTAAGGATAACATGCATAGCTATGGTTCTTCGTGCCATCGCGAAAGTGATGATTGGGAAATATTTATATGTTTTGTGAAGCTCGCCCCTCCTGAGGCTTCTCTAAAACTAGGTTGTAGGGTATCAACTGGTCTATATTATTTCTTTTATTTAAGGGATTTCTTTCGTAGATGGATATTTTGATTGGGAAGGAAGGGCGAGGACTAGCCCAAACCAATCCAGTATTTCCCCAACCCAACCCAAGAAAATTTATATGAGAATTTAGGGTATCGTGGTCTCGGGAAGGTTATATTACCTGGTATGGGATATTTTGGGGGATTAGGATTGAGCCGATCTCAAGCAGGAAGGATTTAGAAAGGTTTGGTTCTAGTATTGAATCAATAACATTAGAAAATAGACTGTCTATAATTCCTTTCCTCACCTGGATATTTCTATTGGTCAGAGCGGTGATAAATTTTATTTTTAAGTGCCAGTGTTAGGGTTGCCATCATTTTGGGCCCGTTCTACTTGTTTCCTTCTTCTTTATTTTATGTTTACTTCCTTTACATTTATGCCCTTCCTGAGGCTATGCGAGGCATTTCCACTTGTCAATGAAAAAGTAAAAGGATAAACAAGCCTTGCGGTTTTCCCTATGGGATCCAAGCATTTCCACTTGTTCTGAAAAATAAGAAAGAGATCAGAACCCGTTAAGGGAGATCCTGATATATTCCCTATGGGTTAGATCGATTTCCTCATTTCACACTCAATAGATTAGATCGAGACTAGACCTGTCAAAGATTAGATCAGAACTGGGTAGCTTCTAATTGGTGTTATTTGGTAAATTCTGCATTTGATAAATATGAGTAACTAGCACTTGAAAGACAGGTGATATCCCCCTAACTCCTTCCATCCAGATTGGGGGAAGGGGGCATTTGTCCTCTAGGTTAAAATATGGGGAAAGAACCCAAACTACTGCTTTTGTGGTAAGAAAATCATAGAGCACCTCTTAAGGGGATACACTCTAGATGATAAACCCGATGATAATATACTGTGGTAACAAGGTGATTTAGATAATTAATGGAAGGGAGATGCCTTTAGAGAGGAAATAAACCTTGCCTTTTGATAAGGTAAGTATTATAATGATTCCTTTATTTATGATGGTAAATAGAGAAATCATAGAGGGAAAATCTTGTTTTGACCCTAATCACTGTTATTTGGATGGGGTAGTTATAGAGCATTCCTCGAGGGAATATACCATGGAATAGATCCCGAAGGACTGCTCAGGTGATGAGGACTGCGTAGGTTACGAGGTGGGGAAATAGCTATAGAGGGATAAGCCGACGAGCAGGAGTGTATGTAAATGTGTGGAGAAGCTAATTATCCCATTTATAATCCCAACTATATGGTGCCCCATCCAAATGGTCTAACCTGATGATGTACCATTTGGAAGGTTCGTTAGCGATAATGGTTATCGTTCAGTAACCGCTTTGACATACCAATTGCTTGTAGGTAGGATTATTCCTAGTGAAAGCATCGTTCTAAGAAAGTAGCAACATGAGGTAGACAAGGTTTAGTTTCAAGAGCATGGTTTAGGGTAGACCACTTTGCTTGGACAACTTTCGGTTAGACCATTTGTTCTGGGAAAATTGGTAAATGAGACCACGTTCAACTTTAGACAAATTTGGTTCATGATCAATTGGTTCAGTTCACATGAGACATTATTTCACGATTTATCTCTTATATTGGTTCACCTATGACTTGTCCAGGTTGAAAGCTTGTAGCTTCATGCAAGGGATGAACTCTTATTTTACAGGTTACTCGACCTACTGACCAACTAGTGAGAGTAGCAGTATGAGGAGGTTTACCAACCCATCTAGCGAGAGTATTCGAACCAGGTTCAACTAGCTTAGTTTTAGTCTAAGTAGAAATATTCCCCTAGTGGTTTATAAGCTCTTCACCTTGATCTTTCTCTTTAGACGAACATTACAGAGCCCAATCCCATCCCGAATCCCATGCTTGAGCTTCAGAGAAGCCCCATGAGGATGCCTGCTGATTGGATAGGTAACCGTCCCCATGCACCCACCCCCTGAGCTAATTAGATATATGTCCAACCCATGCCTAAGCCGAGTCTCCCCACACACGTACCCACTTGCTTTATTTTCACCTATCCGCTTGTTTCTAATACATATTATTAAACACCATCTTCTTAGATACCATCCTTCCTCTTAACGAAACAAACTATTATCAGAATTATTTCCCGCCATCTGTCAAGTAACTTAGGAAACAAATACTTGTAGTACATCATTGTGATAACAAATCTCTGCAATTAGTCATAGGTTATTCTCCTTTGGAAGTGTGTTATGGATATCAACTAGCAATGCCTTTTGAGATCCCAAACACCTTACCTACCCCTACATTATAGAAATAGCTCAATGCCCACAAGCATACCACTACCTTTTTGAAGCCCGTTCATTCTTAGGCGAAGTCAATGAAGAGACGTTTCCTGGGCCCACCAACAAATAAACCACGATAAGGAAGGAGATTTATTATGTATATGGAATGGATGGATATTGAATTTCAGAGATATCGAGTAGGTCCTTAACTTAAGAAAAGGAAATGGCATTAGTGCAGTAAAATTAACGCCTACTTGAAGGAGATGGAGAAGAATGATGACTCGATAATGAGTAGTGGAAAATTGAATAGAACCTATATTAACGATTTAGAACCCGTATCAAATATTTTTTATACGTAATAAGGGATGTCATGAACGATGATGGAACATTCGATCGAGAGATAAGGACGGATGAAGCTTAGATTTTTGAGCGACTTGTTTGGGACATTTTTGTGGCCATTCTCTTAAGGAATAATGGTGGAAGAAAGATGGGATATATTAGAGAGATTGAAGTAATCTACAAAATGGTGTTTTATATATGTAATTATGATCTTATTTTTATTGATACAAAGATCGCTTGAGGCAAGGCTTAGGTGATATGGTAAGGAGATGGAGTAGTTAACTATAACTAAAGTACGGGGGATGATGGTCCCACCAGCGAGGGATCAATTCCTTATAGGAGATGGAGCAGTTAACTATAACCGAAGTACCACGATATGAAAGCTGTGGCGATGATAGGATTATAGTGTATCAACTATAATGAGGAGGACGACAGACCAAAAGTGGGGAAGCATCAAAATTTGGTTCTTTATAATTTAGTTTGGCACCACTAACAATTGAAATGAAAAAAACTCAAGTTGGATCTGTATATGTAATTGGATCCAGCCCATGAATTATACGAGGTCAGGATGCTTACCAACCCAACACTTAGGAAGTTTACCAACGTGATAGCATAGAGGAGGTAGGCTTATTAGCCAAACAACTAGCACGAGGAATGTAGTATGGTTGAAAGGTTCTCAACCCACCAATCGACACAAGTTATAACCATCCCCACTAGGGCACTAACTATTGTCTTTCATTTGTCAAAGTGTCCTCGGAAAATCGTAATAAGTATTAAAGCTCTAATTTGTGAATCCCTCCCCGAACCCCCTTATTATTTCTATGAGCAGTAGGTGATGAGAGACATGTTTGAAATGGCTTAGTCAGTGAAAGGGGAGGGGAAAATGAGAAATAGGCATCCAAACCTATTGCTTGCATCACCGGGAAGAACCATCCACTTGCATCACCAATACCCATGGGCATCACAACACCTAGCCATCTATTGGATTGGGAATCAACCCCACCCAACTTCTATTTGTTAACTCTGTTTCAAACCCAGTTCAATCATTTGATCTTGATCCCAATGTTTTTTTAGTTCTAGCTCTAGCTAAAGCTGGAGGCTATAGAAAGCATCAGACTCGATCCCTCACAAAACCAAAGGTATTTAAGCCCATATCCTACCCATTTCCTACGCTCACTATATATTCCATGATCCGGATCTATAATGCATACTTTCCGCCTAGAACGCTCCTGGAACAGGGCTAAGGGAAGCTACCGACTTTATATATGGATTGAAAACTAGCATTACGATTGGGGAATCTGATACTTGATATGCGTTTGTATATGTCCATTCAAATTTATGCCATAAATTTCTCTTTCACCTTCCCCTTTGTAGATATAAGGCCCTTGTTCAAATTTCCACATTAGGGATCACATTACAATTATCAATATCTATAGGAAGGAATTACAAGGTCTATTCCAAAATGTTTTGATATGTTTCGAACAAGTTGGCGAAAGTGCTTATGTTCTTGGGTGGAAGGCCAAGATATTGACGGCTTGAGCCCCAACTCATAAAGAGAGCATAAGAGTTAGAAAGAGGCAGTCACTTGAAAATCTCTATTGATATAATAAAGAGCAAAGATTTTCTAAGTTAGAAATCCTGGCAACATATGTCAAAAAAACCTCCGCTACAACATCTGTTTGTGGTAGCGGATGTTTTAGTGGAGCTGATAATGGAACTTCATCACAACTAAAAAAATTTGGGCAGCCAAAGGTTTTAGTGGATGTTTTCTTAGGAATGTACTTACAAGAAAAATACACCAGTGCGTTACTAATATAAAATCATCTGTTTGTAAATTTAAATAAAAGCACAAGGACCGGAAACAAACATTTAGAGCACTGATGCGTTAAATTTATTAAAGCATTAGTGCTTTAATAATAAAAATTCACATGCTCATACAATATATGATACCATGCACCCAGGTGTTGAATGCAAACAACACTGATGCTTGAAAAGTGTACCGCCCGGTGCTTATGTCTTCCAAAAATTCCCCCAACAATACTTTTCAAGGAGGGCACTAGGGAAGGCAAACAAATCTTGAAGCCTCGGTGCTTTTATCTTCTCCAATGCATTAGGTAGTTATGAATAACAATGCACTGATGCTGATGAGTTGTATAAACAACACTGATGCTTGAAACTTATAATGCTTTGGTGCTTATGTGTTTGCAAAAGTCGGGTGCTATACTTTTCAGAAAAGGCACCAAGGCAGGCAAAACAAATTCTTGCAGTACCAATGATTTTACGTAATCTAACGCATTGATGCGTTAAATGCAAATCACACTGGTGCATGAAATGTACATCTTTCCGGTGTGTATTTATTTTACAAACGCATCGAGATACCATTTTTATTATTATTGTAAATATAGTTATTGAAAAACCCATATTTAGAGCGGTCCACATTAATATACAATGTCCTAGTATCCATTTTTTATTTTTTAGAAATATTGACCTATGATAGTGCAATTATTGTGATTTTAAAAATCCGTTATTTATATAAAAATCAACATATATCTTATAGAAATATTCATATAAATTAAATCTTGATTAGTGCATTTGTATATGAGGTTTGGATTAATTTGTTATATCGTCATATTTCACATCTTTTCATTATAATATTTAATCATCCATATATTTAATCAATGGTGTAACATTTCACAATGACATTGGACAACACAATATAATAAATTAAAATCTATTTTATTATATATGAATAAGAGGCCTTTTGTCATACAAAATGGGATAATTATTGACATTCCCTTGTCTTTCAATTGGGATACTATGTCGATTGCATTAAACAAAATGTCTCGTTTTCACAGAATTATTTCAAAAGATTCAACAACTTGCATTGATATCCAAATAGATCATCATTTTTTGCAGGTTGTTAGTGCTCGATCTACTTCCATGACTCGGGTATTTGGACGAATGTTTTATTGATTGCATCGATTGTTTTTGTCTTCTTCAAGTTCAATTTACAAACATAAAAATAAAGTGTAATGAGTGTATCTACATTGGTGAGAATAATGAAAATTGAAATAAATAATATAAATAAATGTAAATCGAAAAGCAATGTACCATAGCAAGAAACAAGTCTTGAATTATACCCATTATTTAAAAACCAAATATCATGCCTTCTTTCAACAACTTTTCTGTTGGTGTAGTTCCCTACTTTGTTTATTGCAAGTTTTATACGCCATAATAAATCATAGATTTAATATAAGAGTTTTTTTTTGTTCTATTAATTATAAACTCAGAGAAGTAAAATAATATAGATACTTACAAATTCCATAATTAATTTTTGATATGCCAACATATACTCACAACCCATATTTAACCCAATGTTAATCAATTCTTCCAATGGCTCTTCTCTATATGTTAGCACTTATTTGATGACATTCAAGGATGGTTGCTGTAAAACAACTTAAAATATACAAAAATGAAATCTTAAGTTGATATAAGAAATTATTAACAATTACTCACAAACTTTTGTATCAACCCTTTTCTTCCTTGTCGTCCTGTTTTATGTGTCGAATGAGTTCCATTTTGTTTTCTTTTCTGCAAGAAAATACTTGAAAATTAATCTTTAATGCTAAATTATATTTTTATCTGTACCTACTAGAAATAATCAATGATTACATACATTTGAAGCACGTTGTTTTTGAGATGGCTCCCCCTGTGATGCAATTATGTCCATTTCTTTGTCCATCTCCATGTACACATTTTTGGACATTTCTATTGGCATGTTTCAGATATCAACTCGTTGATCCTTTGGGATTTTCATAATCTTCTTAAAAAGAGTAATAAATTATTTTTATATTGATATATGAAAACTAATTATAATAAAATTGATATTAATAAGTAAATACTTTGTAGTAATATATACATATAATTCTCGAAAAAACATTTTAATTTGGAATATTACTTCTTGAATGATTTTTGTTGTTGTTGTTGTATGTTTTTTCTATTGCAAGTCTGACAGGTATCATTGACCATTCCTCTAGAAACATTTCCTGTAGTTTAAATATAACTTGGTTATTGGAATCATTAGATTGATTTTTGTATTTTACGTGGAAAGTATGCCTATATGTTCGTTCTACTAGATCCATCATAGTTTTGTAAACTTTTTCTCCCCTTTCATTAACCTCCAACACCACACTAGATGAGCTAAGGACCAAGTCATCATCATTTACATGTTCTATAATTTTTATTTTCTTAGAACGACATTCTTTTCCTTCGTTGTTGGTCCTTGTAGAAAATTAAACATATGTGCACTAATAAATTGTTTGGAACATGTTATCTAATATTCTTAAGTATATATTAAAGAAAAAAAACAAATAATATTTTTTCATTCACCTGAATCATCCTTCTGCAATTTTGCTATCAGGCTTTTACGCTCTTCTGAACTTAGATCAGAAAGAATCTTATCGAACTTTGCATGACACACGCTAACCAATACATATTAGTTAAACTTACATATAGTTAATTTCATCAAAATCATCAACACTAATTGAAGCATCCGTTTAAGCAACAAACATTTGAATTTTGTAAAGAATTTACAAAGTATTGGCCTTTTCTTCTTTTTTGGATGTGTTATCATTGTATCGATTAGTATTTTTGTTACTTGAAAACTTCTCAGACAATTTTTTTTTTTTTTTAATCAATATACAACCTGTATCATTCAATACAAAAACCATTAAATATATATTTTAAATAAATCACATAATTTTTGGCTAAAAAGAGGTATGGTAATCAATGCGGTTATGTGCATAAACGCATCGGTGCATTTAATTTAGTAAATGCACAGAGGCATTTAATTGTTGAGCATCGACAATGAAAATTATTATTTTTAAATAACTTTAAACTATGATGGTGCCATGATTTGGTTCCTCATCTTGTCCTGAAGATGAACCACATTAGTTGGTTCAAAACATGCTAAATAAAAGTCTCCTATGTGATTTTTACCGAAAGATCTCTCGATATTCATGGATCAGAGAAGCCTAAATTCTGATGGTAATAATTGTTTGGTATTTTTTCTTACTGATATCATTGATGTACTAATGTTCAATATTTTTTGAAATTAGGATTCTAGTGATGATGAGCGTCCTAGGTACCCTCTTTTGGTACACTTCACTACAATGTCAAATCGAGAGGAGGTTGCATTAAGAGAAAAACTCAGAGAGGAAGCATACCAAGAATGGTTGAATCAACCACCTATTCAATTCCCAATATTCCCATATTCACCAATTAGAAATGGCTACAACAATAGTTGTTCTTCATCAGAATTTGGCAATGGAGGCAATCAAATAGAGGTTAGTATGGATGATTACTTATGGTATACAATTACCATGGAGACAATGTTGTTACATGCATTCCAAAATGACGAGCTAGGGGATGATGCTCATATCACTGCTACCTTTTTCGAAAGCCTGAAATCTGCTTCCACCACCCCTCTCTTTGGACCAACAAATTTTGACATGCTGAATGCATGTTTCTCGGCAATATTGAGGTTATTTACCATTATCAAGTCCCTTATATTTTGAGAAATTTTTTCACACAATAAACATTAAAAATGGTCGATTTTATGAATGTTAAATATTGATATTGTAAATTTATATTGCCCACTAACTACAATTTATTCAAAGATAAGGTTCTTCTGAGTGATAATGTCTTACCTGGTAGCTGCGAAGAGGCAAATTAGTTGTTGAAAATGTTGGGTGTTGAGTACATTCCATATTATGCATGTTCGAATGATTGTAGTTTATATAGAGGAGAGTATACAGACAAAGAGATATGTCTAAAATGTGGGCATGACAAGTACCATAAAACAAAGGGTAAATCACATGGTCCTCCTCATAAGATATTGAGGCACATGCCTATAATCCCAAGTATTCAAAGGCTCTTTTGTTGCAAATAATTAGCTATGTTGCAGGGATGGCATGACTCACAAAAAAGTGAGTCAAGAGTTATGTGAATCTCAACAGATTAAATAACCATGAAGTGTATAGAGGATACATGGCTTGAAAAATCCAAGGATGAAGTACGAAGTATATGACTTAGTATATCCATGGATGGTGTCAACCCATATTCCCTCCAAAACACCAACTATTATGTTTGGCCAGTAGTAGTGATCAATAACAATATCCCCTCATGGTTGTTCACGACGAATGAACATCTTATGTTAGCTCTCATAGTTCCTGGTAGAAGAAAAGTCAAGAACATGGATGTCTACTTACAACCATTAGTAGATGAATTAAAGGACTTATGGAAAGGGATACATGTATATGATGTATCAAGACCCATTGCAACATAGAGGAGTTTTACGTTGTATGGCATATGTGCTTAAACCACACATGACTATCTAGGTTTAGGATTTTCTATGGTAAATTACATGTTTATTGATTTTTTGAATATATGTAGCAATATTGTTTCACATATTAATTTAATTCCATGCAATTGTTTTGATCTTCATGATCGCTAACGTGCCTTGTATACAATAATTTTGCAGGTCTTGTAACAAAAGGGTATCATGGATGTAAAGGTTAAGGACCTTCTTTGAAGGCTAGGTGGTCCAACCACCTACAAAAGCCAATGTATGACTACTCCAGTGTATTCCTCTAAGAAGGACACCCTTACATAAGAGCACCATCCACTTTCAATGGTAAACTAGAGAGAACCCAAAGAATTGCAGTAATGACACCAGTTGAACGACTTAGAGCATATGAGAGAGAGAAAGAGAAAGAGATTACAAAAATGTTTGATCCAAATGGGGAGCCTATGTTCGATATCCATAATTCTTCAAAACCTATGTTGAGAAATTACCCATTGGGATGAAAAGGAAATCTTTCTTTTATGGGCTCCCATATTGGGAGCATCTTAAGATTAACCACTTACTAGAGCCCATGCATATATTTAAAAATGTTTCATCTTATTTATGGAGTGACATATCATCGAAAAAAAATGACACATTGGCTATTAGAAGATATATTATTTCTTAAAAAACTAAAAAGAAACATTGGCCAAGGCAAGAACGTAGAGGAGAGACTAGTCCCTCTTGGTCTTTCAAAGAAGGTGACATCCCATGAATTTTAAAGAAAGATGATCTTTATTTGGTGAAGGAAGTTATAAGGGGTGTCAGGGTTCCTTATTTATATGGGTCTTCACTACAGTTCTCCTTCATTGTGGAAGACCATTTGTCAAGGTTGAATTCACATGACTATTTGAACCTTCTAAGGGTACATATGTCAAAAACATGATTTTATTATTTGTTATTATTTTTATTCCATGAGATAAACTATAATTATTTTTTGTATGTGTTTACTTTGCAATGTAATTATCCTTTGCTCGTGCATGGGTGTGTGAACCATGAATTGCCCCAAGACTTATGACATGCCATATCTAGATTATCTACATTTGTACATTGGATCACATTAGAGGAGATTCATATGGCTAACATTCCATGGTGGTGTCAAGAGATAACTGAGATTTTTTGTATGTTTGAGAAGGAAATATCGACGAGTATCATGGACTTGTAGGTTCATATTCTAATTCACCTAGTAGATGAGGTTGAATTAGTTGGGGTTGTTTCTTGTTGTTGGATGTTCTTCTTAGAGAGGTACATGAATAAATTGAAAGGTTTTGTTCAACAAAGGGAAAACTCAAGGTGTCTATGGCAGAGGGGTACATATTGTATGAGTCTTTCTATTACACTAGTGAGTACATCAAGTAGATTGACAACACACCAGGTACGTTGATTTGGGACGACGAAAGGGATGAAGGAAAAAGAGAAGGGGATCTTCTCGAAACGAATGGAAAAATCCATGTGATAAAAAGTAAGTGACTTGTCATTTGTCAAATTTCTACACATTAACTATTCACATTAAACTTCATAATGTATATTTTGATCTCATACGTACTATATATGCTAGTTTGATTTCATCAACAAATTCATAAATTGAAGCCATCAACAAATTCATTCTTTACAATTCAGAAGTGACGTAACCATGGGTTTCATTGTATGAACATAAGAGAAGGAAATGGGATAGTGACAAGAAATAATTCAAATGGTTGAGTGGGAGAATCATGCCTTATATTGATCATTTAAAAGAAAACATTCCAATGATATGCCCCAACAATTAGGTTGTTTACTAAGTCAGAGAGAAATAGAGTGCATCTGGTCATTACCCGCGTGCTGAAGAGGATGCACTAGACACAAGGATTGGGTGCAACAATGTGGTAATAATCTATTTCTATACATTTTTAACTTCATAATGCACCTTTGAATTGTAACATCTATATTTTATATTTTAATTATGTTCAGGTTCTTGGACACATGACACTATGATTTTTCACTTTTTTATAGGTGAATTTGTTCCATCTATGTGGGCATACATACATCATTTTCACATGGAGGATGCCGATGATGGACACATGACACATGACTGTGGAGTGGAAGTCGAGTTCAACCAATCTAGTTTTCCTAGTCATCACGATCAAAACCTAATACAACAAACGTTAGGTTACGTCGAAAGAGATCATAAAAGTGGACTTATCTTCATTCCAATGTGTTATTTTAAGGTGTAAGTGGTGGGACACCTTTGATCGAAATAATGTATAGGAAGATCATGATAGTGGGTTGATATCTATAAACTCTAGAAAGATGTGGCATGAAGCTGGGGAGCCTTATATTTTCCCAAGACATTGCAACCAGGTGTTTTTTACCTAGATGTGTTGGATAGGGATTGGTGGTTTGTATCAAGATACGACCCTAGATCAAAACATATTTTTGAGAACCACAATATTATCATGCCAAGGAAGGAAGATAATTAGGGTGATGACAACATAGAGTGATATGTACTTGTGTTATTTCACCATTTATACTATAGTTGTATGTTTTTGTTTTCTTTATTTTGCTAATTGTATTGTTTTTTATTCGTCTTCTTGGCATTTTATATAATTGGAAAGATTCACAAAAGTTTTGTTTTGTTTTTGTTTTGTTTTTGTTTTTGTTTTTTTTTTTTTTTTAAAGTGGAAACATTTTACACTTAAAACTAAGTATTTCCAATTGTGTAATTTATAATTTAAAAATTAAAATGTTAACATATTTGTTTAATTCTAAGTTTGTGATATGTTTAATTTGGATTTTCTCATAATTTGGTTTTCAACATAATTGTTTGTTAGTTTACATACTTTTATCATTGTTTTGGAAATATTTAAATTATGCCCCTAATGTTGACTAAAACTACAATTAATGAAGTAATTTAAAAATTTGATAACAATCAACTTACGAAATAATGACTTTGAAACAACAAATATAGGAATATTTGTATCTATAAAATTTTAGGGCCACTAGAATGCTTATCATTTGAGATCATAACTTTTTTATAATAATAATTTTTAGGGTAGAAGAGTCTATTAAAAAAGAGTAGATAATACAATGGAAAATAACATTTATTCATATGTAATTATTTTTTGAAAAGGAATTTAGTTAGAATGAATATGTATAAACTATCTATACAATAAAAAAATATTTATGGTAATTTTACAATTATAGTTTCAACCATATTAAACTTTGTAATTTATAAAAACATCTTTGCATTTTTTATTTAAAGTTTTTTTGTATGTAATTTCATATATAAAATTTTGATGTAAGTTCACCAATATATAATCTATAATAAGTATATATCATTTCATAAAATAAACATCATGATGATAACCATCTAACAAACATAAACACCATCTAAAATACACATTTGAATTCACTAACATCATCTAACTATACACACTTCTAGCACATATAAACGACATTAGCTAGCACACAAATCTAATAATTTAACACGGCATCATCATCATCATGATCACATCTAAGAATATCCCATGCTAATTTTATTGTTTTCTATTCGTCTTGTTGGTGTTCGATAGAATTGGTAAGATATTAAATTTAAATTTAAATTGGTAAGAGTTGCTATAAATATTAAATTTAAATTGCTTGAAAGCCTCATAACTTTAGTGATAAATTAATTTTTATTAAAATAGTTTTTTTTTTGAAGTTATATTAAATCTAAATTAATTATAAAAAATTCTGATTTAAGTTTTTTAAATTTAACAATAGATTTGAATTTTATAAATAAATTTCAAACATTATTTTATTATATATTTAAAATAAATTGATTGATAATAATTGATTATTGCATTTCATATTTATTAATTTAAACATTAAAAGTTAAAAAAATTATTATCAAAATTTAAAAATACATATTAATTTAAAAATTTATATTTCAATATAATTATAAACTAATAAAATATATATTTTTAATGAAGCTTCATTTATAATTATTATTAATAATAAACTTTAATTTATCAAATTTATAAAATCAAATTAATTGTAATGTTATTTTTATTATTCCAAATTTTATTAAATTATAGTTGATTTATAGACTAATCAGCTATATATTTTATTAATTTTATGATTACTTGCTGCAATATACGTTTTGATAATTAATTGCAAAGATTAAGCAGATATTGTCTAGCTCTTGTACTATAAGTATAGGTCACAACTTTCTGATTTCTATGCTTGGCTATGACTAGAAAGGTAGTTTTGTTTAAATATTTTTACAATTTAATTGTGTACAAAATTGATTTTGTTTTGTAGTAACAATTTTTTAGACACAATATATATATATATATATATCTTCTATTAGTAGGTACTATGTTGCTCATAGCTTTTGTTTGAATAAGAATTTAGTTAGAATGAATATGCATGAACTATCTATGCACAAAAATATTTATCGTAAATTTACAATTATAGTTTCAACCATATTAAACTTTGTAATTTATAAAAATATCTTTGCATTTCTTATTTAAAGTAAGTCATTTTGCATGTAATTTAATATATAAAATTTTGATATAAGTTCACCAATACATAATCTATAATAAATATCATTTCATAAAAATAAACATCATGATGATAACCATCTTAAAAACATAAACATAATCGAAAATAAACATTCAAATTTGCTAACATCATCTAATTATATACACCTCTAACACAAATAAACATCATTAGCTAGCACATAAATCTAGTATTCTAACAATGCATCATCATCATGGTCACATCTAAAAAAACACAAGCATTGTTTAACATCATCACCACACACATCCTCAAGTATACATCTCGTGTCAAATAATTGCTATAACATATACATCTATCTGCAAGAACATTAAATGAACATATATAACATGACCTAACAATATACACATCAACACCAACATATAAATTAAGTATGTCGACATGAATAGAAAAATGCACTATATATATATAAACATGTCAAATAATTGCATCAATTCAAATAAATGCTACAAAATATCTGATATAACATTACTAATGACGACATGGTCTGTAGAAGAAGACGATGAATGGTCAACTGCCTTAAGAGTCAAAGAATGAGGTGGAGGAGGAGGATGTCGAGTACTACCATATGGATCACCACCCTGATCATCATCCGATGGGGTAATACGTCTCGATGGTGAAGACTGTGTATTTACTGAACGGTCATCCTGAGGAGGTGGAGTACTTCCAGAAGGATCACCACCCTGATCATTATCCGATATAGTATTGGGTGAAGACTGTGTATCTGCATAGCTATCCCTCCTCATTTCCAATATAAAATTGGTAGCTCTAACAATATGACACATAAGACTCATCATATCTCACAACAAGTCTATCCAAAGCTCCAAGAGCCTAGGATATGCCCTGATGTCTCAAGTCATTGTAGGGTGGACTCCCACCTCAACCAAAATTTTAGAGAGTCGATCACCCAACTCCATCCTAAATCTAATATAAGGCCTATGTGACCACATGCCCATAGGTGTATGTATTCGAGGACGTCCCTCACCCTCCATGACCTTGACCATCTCCGCATTTGCATCCGATAGGGAAGGAGGCATGTCCCCAATGAATGTACCAATATATACAAAATATATAATACACAACAATAATTAGACAATTTCTTTAAACAATTTAATAAAACAAGTTAAAGAACATGCTAGAATAAATTTTATTTTGATTAATTAAGACAATAAAATGAAACTAGATTAATTTAAAGAAAACACTAATATTACCTCTCTCATCTATTGGCTCATCATATGTGAAGAGGATGTTGGGACACTGTCGCCAATCCATCCCCACCTAAGGAAACGACACCATGATGAACATGCGGTCAACCTCACTAGTTAGTAGCCCCAGAGCGTTGGTGGAAATCCTCTCCAGATACTCCGACTGACCCCCATTGGGCATCATCTCACCCCACATGTGCATTCGTACCTCAATGATCGACCTAAGAGGATGACGGTCAAAATTAGGCCTCATCTTCGAAAACCTCTCAAAAAATAAACAAAACAAATCTTAAGCAAATGGAATTTCAACCTCCCATGTATCATAGCACAACATCTATCTAAAGCTATACAAAACTACCACAAAAAATGGCAGACCATCTGATACATTAGCCTTTGCACCAAATAATTAGCAGAAGACAAAATAGGGCAACTAATGTGCTGCCCATCACTGGTAGGGTGTGCAATGGTAGTCACTAATAATGAGAGGCACTTAACCTCCTCTGCACCAAAATAAGTGATATGTAGTTATCCAATAGACACCTAAAAATTTTCTGGAAAAACTATGTGATCCCCAACGCATCTTTGAGAGTAGATAAGCTGACTCTCTGCTTCAACACCATTGGGGACATCAAGGAACTAGGGAAAATCCTCCCCTCCACTAGATAGGTCAATGATAAAATAAATGTCCTCTTTAGTGGGCTCGTACCACATGTCAGGACCAACACGAAAATCTTGTAAGTGGACATCCCACTAATGTATCAACTGTTTGAACAACTCGGAGTGACCCTTTAGGGATGGAACCTCCTCATAGTATTTAAGGAGGCCTACATTTAACAAAAGGCCTTGGGTCGTTACGGTAATAGGGCGAGGGTTCAAATCCCTCTCCCTCTCTTGTGCCTCCCAATCTCGTACCATATTGTATTGGTAAACCCTATGCTCCTACTGTTGTTGCTCCTATCTCTATTGACGTCTCTACATGATTGACATATAAAATACATTAACTTCATACATAAAACATATTATTTTGTTTTGTTTTTTTTTATTAAATGAAAAATGTGTTTATAAATATGGACATATAACTTTCAACTAAACGAAAAAAATCAACATTGGTGTGCCAAAAAAACAGGAATGCACCATACACGATGCACCAAAAAAAGGGATGCATTGAAAATGGTGCATAAATTGACTTGACACACCACTTTCAGTTCGCATACATATATAACATTAGTTATTTTTATTTTTCAATGTGGTGCATCGACATAACATTTCACACCAGTCAATATTTTTACACCGATGCACTGCACCATAGCATTCATGTTAATGAACACTTTGAGCTATAATTTTTTAATATTATGCAGTGCGTTTTGGTAAAAATAAGTGCATTGGGAAGTTACTTTTACTAGATGCACCGCTGTAAAAACTAAAATTTTTAAAGCAGTGCGTCATGGAACTTCACGACCCATTGCGTTTCCATTTACCAAATGCACTGAATAATATTACAAAACAAGGGTGCATTAACGTTACACACCATTTTGCGGTGCACCCTGTAAATTTACAAGGTGAAACGTGAATGATGTGAGCCAAACCTTTCGAATTCACCACAAAAAAATAATAATTCAAAAACAATGCATTTTTTTAACAATTCTACTAATGTCATTGGTGCTTATTATATGAGCAGTGCACGGATGTATTTTAAATGAAAAAGCTTTCCATGGTGCAACATGTGTTTACGCACCAGGGATTTCGTAGAGCACCAAAATGGTGGAAATAAATTTTACGACCTACATTTTTTATTTTATTTATTTATTTTATTTTTATTATTTATTTATTTAATTATTTTTAATTTAACCCTCATTTAGTGTTATCAAATAGTAGACACACCGGTGCACCTTATATACGTAGTGCACCATTGTTTTTATTTGTATAAAAAATAACCCTGTAATGATGCACCACTTTCTATTAAGCACTGGGTCCTTTAGTTTAACTAATGACATCGATGCGTATAATATAAGCAACACATTGCCATTTTTAAATTAAAAACCCCACAACGGTGCACCATATTGTTTATGCACCAGGAGTTCATATACGGGTTTAACACTGGGGTGTCATGAGAGTATATCACCAACTGGGAAAAATGAAATTTACAACCGACATTTTTTAAAATTTGACCCTTTTCCATACCTATCGATTAGCATACACACTTGTGCACATTGTGTACTTAACGCATTATAATTTTTGGATTTTTTATTATTATAAAAAATAACTCTACCATGATGCACCATATGCTATTAAGCATCGGTGTGTAGAATTAGGTAACACACCGGTGCATTCGTTTAATATAAACACACTATTAAAAAACATCTGCCTACCAAAATATGTTAGTGACCTCCGCTAGAAACAAAATTTTGGACTATTTTGTATCGACTTTCCCAAAAACCTCCGTTGGAGGGTCTTTTCCTTGTAGTGGATGGAAGAGATCAAAGAGAGAGACAAAGACATGCCATGTAGCAGTTTTTAGATACTGACAATGGTTGAATATTTATGGCTAGTCAAAGCTGGTCAACAAGGGTGAGCATGGGTTTCAAAACCGATGTTTCGATTTTTTTATTATTCGGTGTGGTTTTGGAGATCCTCAATTTTGACCATATCTCAAGGTTTAGACTAGGATGTTATGGCAAAAATTGAACTTTTTTTCAGTAGGAATTTTTTTGAGGTGATATTATATGGCATGGTGAGAAAAATAGTGTAGAATGCTTGGGAAAAGGAGACAACAAATAGGCTAGAAAAAAAAGGCCGAATTGCATTACTAATTGCTAGAAAAGTAAAAAGGTCAGCAAAAACTAATCATTGGAGAAAGTCAAGTCAATAAGGATGTTGGAGCTTCATGGATTGAATTTCACAATAAATATAGCTTTTGAAGAGAAATAAATGCAAAAAATTATCCAAGTCGAATTGCACGGGACAAATGGCATTAAACAATGTGCAAGTCAACTTGTTGGAGGACATTCCAAGGGGTGGTTGGGAAGGAAAGTCTACTATTTTGACTGGAGACCACAATGAGCCACTTTCAAAGGGATAGTTTTTTATTTCATTTGGAAAATTTCTTAATTCAACCCCCTTGATGGATAAAATGAATTTTATTGTTATCTTTGTATGAATTAGAAAAATGATAAGTCCCAGAATGTGGAAAACTAGGATTGAAATAATGAGACAGTCCAACTAGTAGTTAGCTAGCAGTTACAATGTTTTATACATAAGGCTACTTCTCTCTCATTGTAAGGGTGGCTGTTCAAGGGATTATAGTTATATAATAAAAAAGATTCATCTTATTGAAAACTTTGTTCTATATTATGGAGTGGCTTTTCTTGGTGTTTTCGTCTTGCTATTACTATTGTTGTTTGGCATTGTAATTAATTTTCCATTTTGCATGATTAGTAAATATTATGATAAAACTGATATTCTCTACCACTAAATATCTATCTAGCTACGCGATGGTGAACAACTAGGATTTCCACTTATTTGTCATGTTTCACGTAGAGTTGATACCCAAGCCTCAAACCATTCCAAGAGGAAGCTTTATTGCTATGGAGATTTTATATTTTATTAGGCATAAAGAGTAAAGATTGGGGATGCTCCAAGAGGGGACCACCCTTAAGGGGATCTTGAACACTTGCAAGGTGGATTACAACACAATTACTTCACACTCCCACTTTAAAGTGAGTCTCCATTGGCGCACATATTTTTCCAACAACCCCAAAATATTTAGAAAAAAAACTCAAAATATCTTTAAATTTCCACATTTAGAGTAGGTCAAGCTTGCTAGTTCTTATTGTTTTATTAATTTACATCATGTCATTTTGGGGATAATCATCATATCACAAACCCCATCTTAGATACAAGTTTTATATTACAACTTGAACACTTGTATCTAGCCAAAGGCTGTAGGCTTGAAGGTGTGGAGCACATTGGTCAACTAAATTTGCATTTCTAGCCACTTTTCAACCAAGTCTTAGACTTTTACGAGTAAGTATTTTTGTCTAGATTTGGTTAGAACAACTCTATAGTGTCTAGTTGCAATATTATTATTTTAGAGTTGCTTTAGTATATTTCCCAATTGTTTTATTGTCAAATCTTAAATCTCGAAGTTTATGAGTTTATTACATAACTCAGGAATTCAAAAAGTTAATTTTTGTCCACTTGGATATTACATTTTTAGTCATACAAGCTAGAGAGGATGTTCCATGATGCCTCTACAAGTACCCTCTTTCCACATTATGATCTTCAATAACTTCCAAGAGGTGTATTTACACTATAAGTGGGCCAAAACACATAAAATGACTTATTGCCCTTGTGTTTTTACGTAGATTTAGTAGTCTGTAATACAAGACAAGAAGCTAAATTCAACCATAAATCTTCAACAATGTAACCAAATAAAGAAAAAAATCATGGGAATTGTTAAGATTTTCCCCGTAGATCAAAATCTATAGGTCATAAACCATATCTTGAATGATTTTGACTACTAACATTTTCTATTAGAAATCTGCACCCTAATTTCATTGTTTTATCAATAGGGACAACAAAAAAGAAAAAAGCGCCAAGGCACTAGTCATATATATGTGGTAGTGGGTAATATTCGAGGAATCCTCCCTAACATTTAGGAGGTATTGGGTTTAAAGAGTGGGGGTAAGGGTTGAGGTGACAACGGGTCCCTACCCTATGTGTTCTAGTCTAGTGAGGTTGTCTGGACCTTGGAAACCTTGCTCATCAGATTGGTAATAGTTTTGGTGCCATTGCGAGGGAGAATTCATTCAACCTAGTTATCTACGACATCCATATTTGCTAAGTTTTATTTGTTGTCTACTTTTATGAGATTTTTGCAAATGACTAATCTATAGGTCTCATTTGATGACTCCAATTGAGGGTGCTTTGGTGGAACCCAATAAAAAAAGAGGTGCACACAAAGGTAACCATCCCAAGGTGAGTTTTTATTTTCTCTTGAATTTGAATTATTTCATCAAAGAAGGAAATCTAAAGCTTTTGCTAGGGAACAAAATACAATTGCATTTGATTTTGCTTTACTTACACTTAGGGAATTCTTTGAAAGTTTCGAATCTTCAAACCTAAGTACAACTAATCAGAACTTAAATCAACCTAACACCATGGATCTACCGACTTAATTATCATCCCACGATGTGCTTGATGGCCTTGATAAGTTACCCAAACTCAAGGGATATTATTCCATGACTGCAAAACAATTTATATATTTGTTTAATAGTTTCATGGGAGGATTAAATGTAGAACATGAAGATGTAGGAATGAGGTGTTTTGTACTTGCGTTAGAGGGTGATGCATCTCATTGGTTTAAAAGTTTGCCTGATAACAATATAAATGGTTTTTATCAATTAGTAGCTGAGTTTAATGAAAAATGTTTAGAAACAAAGGATTCTCAATTTCTTTTGAATGTATTTCATGCCATTAAAAGAAAGTAAAATGAAACGATCAATGAATTTAATACTAGATTTAATAGGCTCATTACTGATATTCCTAATGATTTCAAATCCCCTGAAAATGTTCCAATCACATATTGTCTACAAGCTTTCAAAGGGAAATTTTCTTTTACTTTAAATCTAGCTAAAGCAAACACTCCGAGCAAGTCTAAGATGAGTGCCAAATACATAGATGATAGTTGGAACTTAGCGAAGAAACCTAATTCATTACTGCTTGAGTCTAAATCTGAGATGCAAACCAAAGTGCCTAGAGGAAAAGAAATGGCTTGAACTCTCAGCTGAAAAGATCCTACATCCATCTAACCCAACAAATGAAAGAAATGTGATTCACTATGAAAGACATGCAAAACGAGATGATTCAAATGAAATGTTATTAATAACCTTAATATCCTTCTAGCCTAGGAATGATTCCTCCCTGAAAGGTATCTTAACACCCTGCTACTAAGGTCAAAAGCCTCCAAACCCTTTTGAATCCAACGAAGCCCTTTGGAAATTCAACAAATATTTCTATAGGGTGTGTGATGATTTACATTTGAGTTTACTTGACCTATAATTCATGAAAGATATAGAGGAAGAGATTAGGAAAAGTCTAACTTCCATAATAGTTATACTTTGTCCTCTTTTGAATTTGTGTGTTATTTAGTGAAGCAGATATAAATTCAAGTGAACCTCAAATGGATAGAGAAACTAGGATTTTTTGGTAGGTAATCTACCAAGGAAGAGGATCATATCTTCCCTCCCTCCTATGAACCATTGTCGATAAACATTGTAGGAAATGATGAACAAGGGGAGTCCGCTACAAAATATGTCAAAGAAATGTACAATGAAAATGAAGCGAATTCTAAGTAACAAGTGAATGGAGAGGAGATTGATGATAGGATCATTTGAGAACCCACCCTCCTTGCTCCATATGAAAGCACAATTTCAACAAGTTGCACTCATTTCCAATCAAATGATCTTTATGACACATCTACTAGTGACTTGGAAGAAGATGATCCAATAAACTAACATGATTTTTAAGAGGATGATGACCATGAAGCGATGGACTCTATTGGTGCATCCCTTAAGGTGGACATATATAAATGGGATTTAAGTTTTTCTATAGTCACAAGTGACCCTATCTATGACATAGAGACTGAGGGATATCATATTACAGTGTTTTGGCCAAAGGATTAACTAAGTCATTCCATAGAACAACCATATCAGGTGATTCAAGAACAAACATGTGTATAAGCGCAAAAAGAGGACTTTCACATTTAGATTCTAATACCAATTTATCGCCAATGAATGTACTTGATATATAGTTGGAAAGTTGCAACATCTTAAAAATCTTCCAATGTCCTTTTCTGAAGAAAGTAACTCTAAGTGGTCATTTTCACTATATTTTTAAATTTTTTGATCATTGTTTCATGCATGTGATTAGGGGAAACTAAAGAGTACAACAATCACTATGCAGGTTCCACTTACAACCAACATCCAAGCTTTCCTTTCCTAATAATTTAATAAACAACAATGATGAGTGGGCATATGTTTACAATGAGAGATATCATTATATCAACCCAATCGATTAATGGATATAAGCAACTTTTATTAACATAGAAAATTCCTAGTGCTTATTCAACTTTCTTCGGTATGATGTAGATTTGCTTTAAAAGTATGTTGAAGCCGTGAATGAAGTTCCCACATATACGTATATTAGGTTTGACATTCCATTATTTTTCTTAGCTAAGAAGCATCAAGGTAAAATCAATGGTAAGGATAAATTGCCATGTTGGTCACATTGGCTATATGATTTTACTTAACATGTTGCAATCACTTATATTAGAATAGGATGGGAAAAATAAGCTCTTTAGTATGGGCATAAGATTAGTTTAAATATTTTTTTTTATGTATTTGTCTTAGCATAGTTCAAATTTTGGTTTTGTGATTTCTATTTCAACAATGTAATGTTGTTTCTATGCTTTAACTAGTTACACATTTTTCTTAGTTGGATGTTATTTCAATTTCATAGAATAATTGTCTTTTTATTTTGATTTTGTTGCTACGTAGGTAGGGACATGATTTCATTCCAATTCCGTCATAGGGTACTGACATCTTAAAGTTGATATTTTAGGTTATAGGTGACGTATTCTAGGGTTCTCACATCCTCCTATGTAGAGAATGTGTCCCGCAGTTGGAGCCAATTGTTACCCCTCGATTAGTGGGGTTGCATAATTTTTTTAAGACACATCATTTATCACCATTGTAAGCATGGGATCTCTTATCAAATTCTTGTAAAAAACGATGCAAGGCTATGCATTACACATCCTAGATTTGGTCTCTTGTCTTTTGAGTTTTTATTCATTGTGATTGGTTAGGCCATGCCTCATCCCTTGAGAGCTTCATCTTGACTATCTCATCCCTAATAGGATTGGAGGACCTTGGGAGGTTTTTTACGAGGATTGATGGTTCTATGGGAGCCTTGTCTTTGTAGGGGTGATCACTAGTGTATTGATCAATCTAGCCTCCATCAAGGTGCACCAATGTCATTTCCACATGGTTAAGGTCTATCGTGTTTGTAGATGACCCTGGCTTTGATGAAATATTCATCAGTAAAACTCTCATAACATAGTAGTCTATTGAAAAAAGAATCAAGTTTGACAAGGTGGCTCATGGTTCCCAATTCAAAGTGGTCTTGGTGGTAAAAAAGTCAGCTTAGTTTCAGATGGAAGAGCTTGGAGAGACAAATACATGCCACTTTTTAATTTTCAGATCTGAGTAGTGGTTAAAGAGTTATGGCTAGTCAAAGCTAGTCAACATGGGTGCACATGGGTTTCTATGCATATTTATGAGCCTACCAAATAGGTAAAACATAAGTCCCATTTATGCACTCCTAGGCACATAAAGGCTATATTAAACCTACCTTTTTGTACTTAAATGACACTTTGCTAACTTAGTGAGTCCTTAGGATAGTTAATGAGATTTTTCATACTTTATGTGCCTAACATGACTATCGTACAATATTTTGAAAGCTTTTTCATATATTTCAAGGATACCCAACTAGATATTTATTTGGCCCGCTCCCTTCTCATTTAAGGATAAAAATATTTGCCTTTAACATTATAAGGGAGACCACCCGGTCAGGAACTTAGAGCAACTCCTTTTCCGTTGAAATGGTGGTTTCGATTGGTTAAACTAGGTCCAATTACCTTCTCTCTATCTCCACTGGCTTAAAGTATGACTTTTACCTACTAATAGAGAAGAGGTATCATATCACACCTCTTGCTAATTAGGCAAGAAAGTGATCCTTAAGCTGATATGGGGCTTAGCCAAGCCACAACTAAAGTTTGCCTCTTAGGGAGAGGACTTGTAGAATGCATAAAGTAGAACTAAATGTAAAGTATAATCTAAGATGCATCTAATCCTAGATCTTTCTTGATTGAAGGAAGGATTAATGTTATGAAACCAACTCACAAAAAAATAGAAAAGATAGTTGAATGCCTTAGAATTCAGCCTCTTCGAGGGGGCAACCTCCTTTACATTACACAAATGAACAATTCTTGGATGATACAAAT
>APFE031497862.1:6120-23562 GCA_000404065.3 Pinus taeda
AAAAAAAAAAAAACTTCTTCGGAAGTGGCTCAACAGAATGTAAAATTTTTTTTTTTTAGTGTTAATGGAAAGTTTCTCTGATTTTTTTCCTGGAAAAAAAAAAGCTATGTACTACAAATAAAAGCTATGTATTAAATCACGAAATTAAAATTAAAATTCAAAATGCAATACTTCAGGGTAAATATTTAAAACAAAGTAATTTAATTATAAAGTACAATTTAAACATTTCAAAATTTCTTTGCCAACAATCTATGTTTCAATATAATAATATAGTTATATATTGGCAAACATAATCATGTAAACATTTCAATGTTATTATAAATAAGAATAATTAGATCAGTTATTTTCATGGAATCAAATGCCTACCAATCATATATATGGGATCATTTCTTGCCACCTAAACAAACAACACTAACTCAGAGACAAAATCTCCATGGTTAAGGGTCTTATTCCATATTTTAACTCAGAGACAAAACCTCCTTGGTTAAGGGTGTTGTTCCATATTTTTTTAAATGTACAGATTTTTACATATATATTAACTCTTTTTTTATAACAATATCAACAACAATTATTATTATTACTTAAATTATTTTTTTTAAGTTTACTTTTATGGTTTTTTTATTCTTGACAACGCGATTTTCTTAAGCATTTTTATTTCTATCAACCGATTTAATTTATATGGTTGTGCTAATTCATGATAATTACAAACCTTATTTGTTAACAATGAAAAAATCAAAATTATTTGTTATTCCTTTACTTATAGCTCTCTATTACTTATGAGAGGATTCCTTGGTTGAGTTAGGTCATTAACAATGTTATAACAATGGGTTTCCTTTGCTTTATGTGAATTGTTCCTTAGTAATCCTTTAGTTAATCTAAAAATTGAATTAATCGAGGGACATGGGGTTGTTAATGGTCCAATTATAGTAGATGGAATAGCCTCAATCGAAGAGCAGTTGGGTTGATGAGGAAAACACAATTTTTTCTAAATCGATCCACAATGACATAAAAATAGTCATGACCTATCCTAGACAAAGGAAACTACCTAAAAAATCATTGGCACACTTTCCCATGGACGAATCAAAACATGGTGTGGCGTGTAGAGCCCCAATTTTATATTAGTGTGCTTGTTAACTGGACACAACACACATCCCTTTACATATCCAGTCACATTATTTTTCATGTGAGGACACCAAAATGACCTGACACAAGATAGGTATGTGCCTCTCTTATTACATGTATTCTCTCATTTGTGGGGATATAAGGTTTTCCAAGGTGGTACAACAAGTTTCCCCGCAAATGGTAATTATGCATATGTGATACTTGAGTTATGTTTGCCTAAATCTCCTTCAAATCATCATCATCAACATACTATTATTTAAATTAAGATTTATGTAAGTTTATTTTTAAGATTTTTTTAATCTTGACAATGTGAATCATAGTATTATTCATCCTAAAACTTCTTAAAGTTAATTTAAGGAGAACTACTAAATTAAATAAAGCACAACATGAGAGAAATTCACAACATGAGAGAAATTTGAGCAGGAGAAAAGGAAACCATTTTTCTAAATTAAATAAAAATCCCAGGTAACTGACGAATGAAAGCCCTTAAAGTAAGAATGTGACGATAGCCTATTACTTAAGCAAAAGTTTGATGGTCTCTTCAAGGGACAAGTAAAGAGTAATTAGAAAAATGGAGGGGGAATAAAAGAGTTCCAAGTTTAGGGTTAAATCTTAGGAGAAAATTACTATCTTATTGAAATAAAAATATATTCACTCGTAAAAGATGGTTGTACAATTGTTCAAAGTTTTGAACATAACATATTTGATTAGAATAGTAGTCAAATAATTTGAGCTAATATGTGAATACCATATTAAATGTAAGATATAATAAATAGTAACTTCACATGTCATAAAAAATATAAGCCTTTTCATGTAACTCGTGTATACTTACATGTAAATTTTTTAAACAATTTAAATCTAAATTTAAACATTTTAGAATTTCAATGTAAACCATGTAAACTTAAACATTCTGAATGTACTTTTTTCATAATATGTTAATTTTCATTGGCAAACATTTCAAGTTAAACCTAAATGTAAACCATGGGAATGTTTTAGAAATACATTCAAAATACTATGAATAGTATATTGTTAAATAGAAATGTATTTGACCTTTAAATTTTAAAAAAATATAGTAATAATTTATTGTTTATTCATGATATATGTCAAATACATATAATAAATATAAATAATAAATGAGATATTAAGTTTTTATATTTCATGTTAATAATATTAAATTAAGATTAAAAATAGTTTAAAAGGAAAAATAAGAAGTTATATGGAAATTGTTTGAAAAAAGTTCAAAAGGAATGGACATATACAAAATCTTATGCTGGTCATTTGTATGGATGAATAGATAGAGGAAAAAATTTAGAATTTTATTGTGAATGATAATGGGATGTTCACCGTATTTTGGACTCGGGATTTAAATTCAGTGGAAACCCTAAAGTTGTCAATTGAAAATAGATTGGGTATCCCTACTTATTCTCAAAACTTGCTTTTTGAAGGGAAAATACTACAAGATTCTTTTACGATGAAAGATTGACACATCTTGAGAAGCTCCACTTTAACTTAGAAATTGAGGCTACGAGGACTTAGGAGGATTTTAGAGAAGCACATGTTTTAAGGGAATTGGCTCGTACAAGGATGTTGTGAATGGAATGGCCTCTAGTCCAATAGATCAAGCTCAATACATCCTAGGTCCCTACATTGTAGGACAAATGAATCAAGCACTTCCCATGAAGGTTAATCTTCCTAAGGTAAATTACCATTTTTCTTTTGTGCTCTAATCCAATGTTGTGTGGATCAAACTAGGTTCTTTACACCAATTGGTATTTTAATCATGGACACCCAAATGTAATATTTATTTATGCTCCAAAGGGTTTTTTTTTTTAAATTTGAAACACAGGAAGACCTCAAGAAATTACAGAAGGGCAGACAATGGTTTTGGGGATGAGTTGGGCTCTTCATTACTCTTTCGTTTCTATACTTTGATGCTAGAAAAATGATGGTCTCAATAACGTCGATATGGGTGAGGTTCCCAAATTTCCCCCTCCCTTTTTATCACCATAAGGTTCTTGAGGACATTGGAAACACCTTGGAAAAATTCAAATGATGGACTAGAAAGATCAATGAAGGGTTTGTTTATCTTTGTTAGAATATATGTAGAAATATACCTACACAAAAAATTTCCTAATCACATTAAGCTGAAAAACAAAAATGTTCAACGAACCTAATTTTTGTATTATGAGAATATCACATTCAAATGCCAAACATGTTTCCAAACAAGACATTTATAGAATACATGTCCTTAGGAAAAAAATCTCCTAGAAAAGGAAAAGGGGTAGGTATAAAAATCCAAGGAATGACAACCCTTTAATCCTTTCCTCATAGAATAAGAAGAAGTGGAAGAAACCATGGAGAGCTACCAACGAGATGGCATCTCATTTATGTGTTTAAATATTTTATTATCATTTAAATTACTATAATTAATAACAATGGACTTGGGGCCTTAGAAAATGTAGTACCTCAATTTAATCCTCTTAAAGATGGATTTTCTATTGATACTGTTTGGAAACCCACAATCCTTGATAATGTGACTAACTTCCACGTTTTCAACAATACGAAAAGGATATCAAATTTTTTCACCAACTCACTCACATTTAATAATGCATACATCAACGAAGAAGAACATGATAAATCTATGCACGACAAAACCAAGTTGTGGAAAGGATATCCTATGCCTAAAGGTTTCCTCTTGCTAGAAAGTCTATATGATCTACAAATTCAATTCAAAGTGCCCAAAAACACTAAGACACAAGGCTCAACCTTGATGCATGAGCAAATAAATCTAGGCATGAATAAACATCCTAAGTTTGTCAATCTGAGTACATGTTGTACTCTAGAAAAACAACCATTTATACACTTGTTCAAATAGTATCGAGATGTTTTTTCTTAGACCTATGAAAATATTAAGACTTATGATACTTGCATCATCTAACACATGATTTCTATAAAAGATGATGGAAAGCCATTTTAATAGTGTCTATGAAAAGTGCACCCCGCCTTGGAACCACTCATACAGAAAGAATTAAAGAAATTGTTGGAAGCCAAGATTATATTCAAGGTCCAACATTCAACTTGGGTTTCTACTCTTGCCTCTATTAAAAATAATTCGGTAGAGATAAGATTATGCGTAGAATTTTTAAATCTCAATTGTGCATTAAGCAAAGATAATTGCACAGTATCATCCATGGAACAAATTATTTAGACGTATTAGGTTCTAAGATGTTTTGTTTACTTGATCAGGTTTTAGGATATAACCGTCTTAGTATCCAAACTCAATAGGTTTACGACCAAATTCATGATCAAGTGGGGTATGTTTTCATATAGAGAAATTCCTTTCGGGTTTGTAAATGTCAGAGCTACTTTCCAATGAATAATGGATATTACCCTCTAGAGACTGATAGGACATCTCGTTAATACCAAGATGAGTATTTTTGTAGTATATGAAGGAAACTTCTTGGGACACATTACTATGAAGAGAAAGATCATGATTGACCCAAAGTGCAGTAAATAAATCACACATATCCCTTATCTCAATGGTAAAAAAGATATGTAATTTTTTTCTCAAATTATGAAACCACTTCAAGGCATGATGAAAAGTGATGAATTTTCAAGTGGGATCAAGAGGAGAAAGAAACATTTACAAAAATTAAAGAATCGATTGCTGCAATTCTCACCTAAAAGGAAAAATAAGGAGATGAATGCCAAATATCATTCATGAGTACACGCATGCAAGGATCCAAATATAAATACCCCTATATTGATAACAAAAAGCTTATGCAATATATTAACCAGTGAAGTACTTCAGGATTTACATCTTGAAGAGCCATTTAAAGGTCATTGCTCCCCACCCTGTGGTGAGATCTTTATTCATGCAAAAGGATTTATGGGAATGGATGATGCATGCGGATATTGGTGGCCACTCACCTATTCCACTTGGACCCCTACAGTTGTTTCTTTTCAGTTTCCTTAATTATAGCCCAAATTACTATTTTTGGTGGGCTTTTTGGTCCTAAAAGTTTAGAGTCATTTAGAGGGACTAAAAGATGTTTTAAGGAAAATAGACAGATCAAAAAAGTCCAAAAGTGGTATATCAATTTCATTTTTGCCTCCTCCTTAGGATCTTCAAAACGAGGTATTATGAAATCCAAACGGAGATTGTATGCCAAACTTATGACCCCGTGAAGTTGATGTACCAATTTACCCAAACAGGGCCCACAATTTTGGTGCTTCATTGCCTAGGGTTAGGTTTTTGGATGCTTAGGTTTTTCCATTATTTCTCAATAATAAGTAGGAATTTGAGTCTCATTCTAACATAGTTTAGACCAAGGTTCCCAAATTTCCCCCTTGATTTGGTTGAACTTTGCAAGATGAACCTCGCAAAACCAAAAAAACTTTCATGGTGGAAGAATATAAATATGAGGGGGCAACAGATCCTTTCAAAATGCTACTAGAGGAATCCCTTGAGCAATAGAGGAATGTAATGATGGATAAATTTGCTCATATCCTTTGATGGGTACCCACAGGTGATGCATCTTCATCTCATAGCCACTTCGGAGGCACCAATCCTTTTAAGGTACAAGATAACTTTGGTACTCCCATATTTGAGGGCCAGATAGATGCAGATGTCATAGATAAAAGGTTAAATCTATTGGAAGGATATGTTTCAATTCATGACTTTTCCAATTAGGAAAATATTACTTTTGCACTTCTTGTTGGGTAGCGCAAGCCCCGCGGAACGATTATGGGGTGCAAAGCCTGGAATTGTGTGTAATATTAGGGTAAAAGACTCCACGGAAATCACGGAGCGTGAACTATAGTAGGTTGAGTCAAAGGGTAGTCCACCCAAAAATAATGTAAAGAAATAGTAATAGAGACGGCTCGCTGAGGGATTGCGGGCCAAGGGAAAGTATAAATAAAGTGGGGCTATATGTGGGAAAGTAGTTCTTTGGAAAGATGGAATGAAATGGGTCCTTAAAGGTAATAGCTTGAGAGCATCTGTAAGTCCGAGTCAAGGGAGTAGGGTAGAAGTTAGAGGCTCTGTAACTGTGTGTGCAGAGGCCTGGAAATTCTGCAGCTGTGTGCGCGGACCCCTACAGCTGAGTGCGCAGGGTGGATCTGGATGTATTGTTGAAGATTGATAATAAAGATAAGTTTCTTATGAATTTTGTGTTGGTTGCGACTTTACTCTTTTATGATAAATGAAATATTATAATTTTTGCATTTGCTATAGTTGAATACATGTGAACTAGGTTAATCTTGATGCTCGAAGTAACCAAAAGTAATAATTGTTTTCTTAAAGACCGTTTTAACTAGACCAAACCAGTGATAAGTGATTCAATCTATAATAAGCGCGATAAGGGTATTCTGATCTGCATGGATCTAGCATAGTGCGAAGCTGCAGAGTAGTGCGCGAGCCCAAACCACATCCAAGACATCCCCAGGGTGCGGAAACTTCGTTCCAGCACCCTCCCCTGCTACCTCAAGTGAGATGAAAGGGCCGGTAGCTATGGGATTTGTTTGGCTAAATAATTCTTCCGAACCTGGGTTAAGCCCATATAAGCCAACAAATGGTTCCATTGCTAGGACCGGGATCTGCCTAAGGTGTGTCTGGTGTGAAAGGAAAGGACACTAGACAAAAGAGCAAAGAAAAATCAGGACAATAGTAATGGCGAGCGCCATCCAGTTACCAGTATTTAAAGATGTAGGTATTGAAGATCTGTAAAATTTTTGGTTTGTATTGAATTAAGTATGTATTGCATAACAAATCATAGATGATAATATCAAGAAAGTTGTCTTAGTCAGCACACTGTAGGACTGAACGCTAACATGGTATATGAAGTATTCATGCATCAACCCAATGGTAGGGACAGCGGACATACACACAGAATTAAAAAAGGAGTTCAGCCAGCCAAAATCGGAATCAGAATTGGTCGTGGGATTCAAAGAGATCACAATGATGCCTGGTAAGACCTTGTGGGATCTGGATCAAAGGTTAAAAAGCACTATTCGTGAGGCCAACATACCTTGATGGATGCATAGCACTGCGCTTGGTTCATCGCATCATTAATGCCATATCTGAAATTGGCTTTGTCACAAGAGAAGATCTCAACCCAAGCATAAGTGTTGGAGGTAGCAATGCGACTACATGAAATCCTGGTACAAGACTTAGGGTTGGGAGTTTAGCAAATCCAAGCACAGGTCCAAAATTTGTGTTTGGAAATATAGAAGTTAAAACAATACCAGGCCTCAGAAGTTTGGTAAGAAGTCTGGTGCATTAAGTGTAGGGGCCAGGGACATGATAAATACCATTTTCCAGTTGCAGTGAATCTTGTGGTCACAGGCGAACCAGCCGAAATATAATTAGACCCCCCAGTAGCTCTTTTCCAACATTTGTAGATCAGTGGGTCATGAGGAAAGGGATTGTCGAATGTTGGTAGATCAAGCATCTGCCTACCAAATGCAGACTGAGGGGCAAGGTCAAAAACTAAGTGCAACGCTTGTGCATGGTGGATTCCAAGGACGAGGTCGAGGATAGGGTGGAATGGGACCATAAAGGGGTCGAGGACAGCTAATTTGTTATAATTGTGGAGGACCGGGACATTACGTGCGGGATGTCACAATTCCAACTCGAATATCATGTCCCTATTGTGAGAAATTTGACCATGAACTATTAGATTTCCCTATGCTACTAGCACAGATTCATGAAAAAAGGGCAGCACCTCCTATGACAACACAGAATGTGCAGATGATAAGGGCTGATCCACGGGATGAAGAATCTAAATTAAATATGGTACTAAGGGGCAATGCAACCTTAGAAGGGGATCAGTCTAAACTGTACAAAGGTCCCTCGATGTTGACAACTTTTCTAGAAACATGCATGAAGTTACTTCACGATAATAGGGTAGTGAAAGGACTACATGAGGTAATTAACAGATATGTAGGGGTGGGGAGAACCTCGCATAGTCTGACGAATGGGGAGCCATATGTTGCAAACCATACAAGAAATGTGATTAATAACGTGGATTGGTGGCTATGAGATGGATTAGGTCATTCTAGACCTCAGCTCAGATGCAAACGTCTTGCCTAAGCAGACGTGGGAGCGTATCAGTAAGCTCCCACTCCAATGGTATCCAATCCAATTATGGATGGAAAATTAGCAGAAGACCTTGCCTATGGGCAGGCTGCAAGGGATCACCATAGACCTGGATGGTGCGAGCATTAGAATGGACTTTGAAGTTATTGAGATAGTGGACAAAAAATGCTCATGCCCCGCGTTGCTGGGAATAGACTGGGCCATCAACATGAATTGGATTATTAACCTCAAGCAAAGGAAGATGATATTTGAGAAAAATTCGCACCGCGTAGTTGTTCCGCTAGATCCAACCGAGGGACCTCGCCACACCGAACCTGTGCGCGATGACGACCAGGATGAAGCATTGGATTACATCTACCAAATTGCTACACAAAGGCCAATAAAGGGTAAGGCAATGGAGGAACGAAGAATTTCATGGGGTAAGGGGAACCATACACTGATGAGTCAGAGGAAGAAGACAAGCAATGGTAGAACAGAATGAACGGGGCAACTACTTTAAACTACAATATGCTGACAAAATTTATGCACTGCTTTAAAGTTCAGGACCGCGAGCTACTGGTATATGATGGGCTCACAATAGTAAATGAATTCCTGGAGAAGTTTGAGAGCGCAGTACCAAAATACCAGTGATTTGATGCGCTCAAATGGGCATTGCGTGCGGCACTGATGCAATGGTGGGGTACCCATGAAGGAACCTTTGCAGATTGGTGAAGCTGTAAGCGCATGATGCAGATACGATTTGGGAAGCCAGTGCTCCAACTAACATAGAAATATGATGGATGAAAGAATATGCACATAAACCTGAGCAAATGGACCAAAGCCTATGGTAAGGAACTGCAACCAGAATGGGTGCACCTATTTTATCATACCTTGGATGTCATCCCAAGGAATTAGTATACTGAAATAGAGCTCCGACATGGCGTAGGGAGTGGGATATCATGCGCAAAGGGTTTTTGTCAACATTTCTTTTTGAGGATCAATGGATGCATACAGTGGATGACGCATTAAAGCTAGTAAAGACCACAATTTTCACGATGTCGCTAGAATCAGAAGAACCCGTGAAACCAAACTAGTCGAGACAGCTAAGTCGGGCCTGGGAATGTTACAATGTAAAAGCATAAGGTGATGAAGATGATCTGCGCGACATCAATATACTAGAGTCTGAAGGAAGTCGAGAAGTGCGCGACCCCGAAATAGAAGATCCAGACTTCACATAGCCATTAAAAATGAGGCAAGTGAATATCAGAACAGAGGAAGAACCAAAGTATGTTACGCTTGGAGATTACTAGGATGACGCTATATTGGAAAAGGTCATTGAGCTGCTCCAGGAGTATCGAGACCTCTTCTCGATTAATATTACAGAGCTGAAGGGGATTCGAGGTGAACTAGGAATTATGAAGATAACTTTGAAGCCTGACGTGAAACCAATAAATTAGTGACCTTACTGATTGAATCCAAAATATAAAGCAAAAGTACAAGAAGAACTAGACAAGATGTTGGCAGTCGGATCATTGAGCTAGTTGAGGAGTCTGATTAGCTAAGTCCAATGGTGGTACAAGAGAAGAAACAGAAGGGTAAGATCCACATCTACGTGGATCTACGAAAACTCAATGATGCTTGTGTTAATGATCCATTTCCCACACCTTTTACTGCTGAAATCTTAGAAAATTTGGGTAGGAAGGAAGCGTATTCCTTTACGGATGGGTTCTATGGATACCATCAAATCAATATCATGTTGGAGGATCGAAGCAAGAGAACATTTGCTACGGAATGGGGTTGCTTTAAGTATATGGTGATGCCATTTGGGCTGGAGAACGCATTGGCAATATTTTCCCACATTGTGGTAGCTGCATTCAAGGAATTTATACATAAATTCTTGGAAGTCTATCTTGTTGATTGGACCATATTTGGCCTGGTTAAGAAACACACTGAGAGCTTACGATTAATACTGGATACCAGCTATCAACACCAGATTGCACTCAATCTAAATAAGTGTACATTCCTTGTTCCTTTCGGGAACTTGTTGGGTCATGTAGTTTGTAGGCAAGGCTCGATGGTGGATACAGAAAAGATCGTTGTAATATTAGGTCTCCTACCACCACGCAGTGTCAAACAGCTCCGCGCTACATTGGGACACACAGGTTACTATTGGAAGTTCATAAAAGATTACACCCAGATCATGGCTCCAATGGAACAGTTGTTAAAAAAGGATGCCACATATTGCTGGAAGGAGGAATGTAACAAAAGCCTGGAATTGTTGAAGGAAAAAATGACATCTGTCCCTATCTTGACCTTTCCAAAATGGGACATGGAGTTCTATGTGAATTTTGATGCATCATGTATCGTGTTAGGAGTAGTATTTACTCAGGAAGGAATGGAGGGAGTTGACCACCTGATTACGTTTGCAAGTCGAAGGTTGTTGAAAGATGAGAAGAATTAATCTACTACTGAGCGAGAGGGATTGGCGATGATGTATGCACTCTAGAAGTATCATCACTATTTCCTTGGAGGACATTTTAAGATGTATATTGATCACTCTGTGCTAAAATACCTAGTGAATAAGCCTGTGTTGGGTGGGCGCATCTGTCGATAGTTGATGTTGTTTCAGGAATATGATTTTGAGGTTGTTGTAAATCCAAGACGTCTGAATGCGGGTCCAAACCACTTATCCCAAATTGAGACGAGCAAGGAACCCATGAATCTTGAAGAAGGACTCCTAAACACCTAGTTGTATGCAGTGTGCATTGCGGATGGCCACTTTAAAGATATAATCTATTTTTTTACTACTGGCACTACGCCACAGGGGTATTCTGTGCAACAAAAAAAGGAATTGGTGACACAAGCAGTAGATTTCACTGTGATTTCCGACCATCTCTATAAGATGGGCCATGATGAGATATTATGCAGATATGTACCAGAGTTTAAGCGAGAATAGATCCTTGCTGAAGCACATGGAGGGGTTGCTAGCGAACATTATGTGGGCCGCGCCATAGTCCAGAAGGTTCTTCGCACCGGATTATGGTGGCCCACCCTCCATCAAGATTCAAAAGCATACTCTAGGGCCTACGATGTATGCCAACAAATGGGCAAGCCGTCGTAAAGGGATGAAATACAACTTCATCAATAGGTAACGCTACAACCATTTGAGAAATGGGTGATCGACTTCGCTGAACCTATTGAACTGTGAGGGAAGTCGGGCGCGTACTATATTATCACTTCGACTAAATACTTGACCCGATTGGCAGAAGCACAGCTAGTTAAGGATTGCACAACCACGATAGTGGCAAAGTTCTTGTTCGAGTATGTCTTAACCATGTTTGGGTGTCCTAAGATTCTCATGAGTGATCGAGGAATGCATTTTTTTAACGAAACCATTAGCGTGCTCATTGAGGAATTCATGATATATCACCAATAGAGCACGCCATACCATTCACAAGCAAATGGGACTGTTGAGGCATTCAACAAAATTTTGGAAACTGCACTGCCTAAGATCTACAATGCACAACAGAATGGTTGGGACTTGCACATCCCTATTGTGCTATGGGCATACCGAACCACGTGCAAAAATTTGATAGGCCAGACATCGTTTCGACTAGTCTATGGTAAGGAGGTTGTGACGCCTATGGAATATATCGTGCCCAGTCTACGGATTGCAGCAGCTACAAGAATGGAAAATCGTGGGGCCTTGGATGAAAGGCTTGCACAACTCGACAAACTAGATGAGGAATGATTTCTAGAGGAATTTCATTAGCAGGTACAAAAACAACACAAGAGAGCATGGTCTGATCACCATATCAAGGTGCGCACATTCAAGAAGGATGATCTCGTATTATTATATGACAGTAAGTTCGAGAAATTTCCAGGTAAACTCTGCATGCATTGGTTGGGACCTTATATCATCAAATAAGTAACTTATGGGGGCGCAGTTCAACTGGCTAAGCTCAACGGAGACCCCTTCTCGGGAAGAGTGAATGGCAGTCACTTGAAGCTCTATACGGGCAGGCTAACCACTTGACTAACTGTTCCAAGGAGAGTCTCATTGCTCCACCCAGTTGAAAGAGAGTGAGGGACGATAAAGCAGTCTAGGGGACAAAGGTGTGGGTATAAGGGTGCACATACATTTGGCCAACAATCAGGGGCGCGGTTCCATGGACAAAGCCATGCAGGTGCGCTGTTCCAATGAATGATGACCGTTAATACCGCTATTCATGACAAGAAGGTTGGATTATGGCAAAAGGGAGCGGTGACGGGCAACTAAGAGCAACAGTACGACTTAGATATGAAATGACCAGCCACAGATTTCACACAGGAAGGTTACACGAGCTGCAAGGAGCGGCCATCTAGGCAGTTCAAGTTTGCATGGCTTATAAATTACCACGGGGAATCCGCTAGGCAGCATACACTTTGGAAATACAGATGGAGCTATTCATCATCTCTGCACCAGGCATGCACTCGAAGGTAGTAATCTGGCCGAGGGAGGAGCAAGACTCTCTAAGGAGTCCGATATTGAGAGGTGCGGGTATCCCGCAGGGTGCAGCATCGCTAGCAGGGGATGTACCGAAAAAAAGGGAATGCGAAGTAGAATTGGTCCAGATGCCATCGCCATGCCTAGGGGTAAGATGGTGCACTAAAATAGAACAACAAAAGGATGGACAGATGGTGACCATGGGTGGAGATGCAGTCAATAAGTCACCTCTGATGGTTCCTGACGATGGGGATCATGCAAACAACACCCAGGGTCTTGCAAAATTGCAACACAAGTTGCAGCGGACGGCACAGAGACAAGGTACGATGGTCGGAAAGGGCTACGGTGGTACTATGAGGTCTCATATGTGGCTCCCCTACTCGCGCTAAAATCCTGGAAGAGGGTGTTCTGTGTTAACCGAGTAGAGCCAAATGAGCATCATCGGTTGTGAGATGTGGTAGAAACATTGAAGCAGGAGATGAATGAAGCATTGTAGGAGACAAACCAGGAGCAACTAGATGACAAACACCACTTAACTGGAGGCGAACTATGACGCCAAGGAAGAGCGTCTAGCCATGCCATCAAGTGACTCAAGATGAGTCACGATGATTGTGTTGGGGCACTGTTGGGTAGCACAAGCCCCGCGAAATGAGTATGGGGTATGGAGCCTAGAATTGTGGGTAATATAAGGGTAAAAGACTCTATGGAAAGCACGGAGCACGAACTATAGTATGTTGACTCAAAGGGTAGTCCACCCAAAAATAATGTAAAGAAATAGTAATAGAGTTGGCCCGTGGAGGGATTGCAGGCCAAGGGAAAGTATAAATAGATTAGGGCTCTATGAGGGAAAGTAGTTCTTTGGAAAGATGGAATGTAATGGGTCCTTAAAGGCAATAGCTTGAGAGTGTCTGTAAGTCCAAGTTGAGGGAGTAGGGTAGAAGGTATAAGCTCTCCAGCTGTGTGCGCAAAGGCCTGGAAAGTCCGTAGCTATGTGTGTGGACCCCTGTAGTTGAGTGCGCAGGGTGGATTTGGATGTATTGGTTAAGATTGATAATAAAGATAAGTTCTTCTGAATTCTGTGTTGGTTGTGACTTTACTCTTTTATGATAAATGAAATATTATGATTTCTACATTTGCTATGGTTGAATACATGTGAACTGGGTTAATCTTGATGCACGAAATAACCAAAAGTAATAAATTTTTGCTTAAAGACCGTTTTAACTAGACCAAACTAGTAACGAGTGATTCAATTTGTAACAAGCGCGATAAGGGTATTCTGATCTGCATGGATCTAGCATAGTGCGAGGCTGCAGAATAGTGTGCAAGCTCCAAACCACATCCAAGACATCCCAGGGTGTGGAAACCTGGTTCCAGTACCCTCCCCTGCTACCTTGGGTGAGACCTCAATCCGTGCTTCGCGGGCTATTGCGGAAAGGGCTGGTAGCTGTGGGATTTGTTTGGCTAAATAATTCTTCCAAACCTGGGTCAAGCCCATTTAAGCCAACACTTCTGAAAGCCACCCCACATGTCAAGAACTGGTGGGAAACCTAATCTGAACAAAAGCATGAGAGGGAATCCTCACTCTTTTTAGCCATACCCACTTGGAATTGTTTCCGAGACACTATCAAGGTATAATATTACCCTACCGAGACATATGAAGATAGATATATAAAGTGAACCGTGCTACGGTAGGGAAGCAACAAGGATGTGTTGTAGTTTACAAATTTTTACCACACCCTTCGCACGAAGCTGGGTATCGAGGATTCTGAGCAAAATTTGACACTCAAGTTCCACGTTTACTACATTGGTACATCTGGGATGAGATGGATTTCCTGGACATCTCCTCACTTGGCACAACGTATCGATACACTATCAAGATTGAGCAAAAGTTTAATCAGAAGAGGCAATACTTTCGATATGCAAAACCGAAGTAAGGAAAAGGTGCCCCCAAACCACAGAGAAAATGACAAACCCAAGGTGGGGCATCCCAAAACAACCCTCTGGAGCCACATGCAAAGAAAAACACCACAAACACAAAGAATAACACGAGAAAATGGTGTGAGTTCCATAAGAGCTCCACTCACAACACAAGTGAGTGTTGGGCCGAGCAGTCATTGGTGGGTGAGATGAAGGCTTCTTAATCAAACGCATTCTGAATTTGAGTCAAAAACTGACAAGGGGAATGAAAAAGGGAAGGATATCATTGACATAGAGCCCAATGCCACCATGGACACCAATAAGATACAAAAGAATGAGCTTAAAGATCCATAGGAGGGGGAATGCCTCTGCCACTCAGAAATGTCAGTAAAGGGTTTTTCACTACAATTAATTTTCAACAATGGGAGCCAAATGAACATCATTTCAATAGAGTTCATGAAGCGGTTGGACCTACCAACTATAGCACATCCACAACCATACACCTTTGGGTGGCTTCACCAAGGATGATATCTCTGTGTCATCCAACAATGTCACCTTCGTTAGAGCATCAAACCCTTCACGGATGAGGTATTGTGTGATGTTTCTCCTCTTGAAGTTTGTGATGTATTATTTGTACAACTATACTTGTGGAAGTGACATGTTGTATATGAGTCTATACCTTGCTCTATGATTACTACTTTGGGCGATTAGTTGTATAGGATACTAGAGGTAGCCCCGCTTATCACCATCTGTTTGATCACTACAAAGAAATGCAGTAAGGTCATTTCCTAGACCATAATATTTTTTTTCCTTATGATTCACCCTTAGGGCAAGAAGAAGGTTGTGGCCACAGCTTCCAGGAAGAGCTCCTCTGCACATTAGCAACAAATGAACAAGTTCATGAAGGATTATAGGAACATTTTTGCCTCACATACAGGGGTACCTCTACACTGTCAAGTCAAGCACTCCATCAATCTGAACCTGAGCAGGTCGCTACGTAATGGACTGATATATCAACACTCTATTACGGAAAATGATGAGATCAAGAGGAAAACTCAGGAGCTATTGTAGAAATGGAACATCAAGCCATGTTCATCACCTTGTGGGAGCCCGATTATATTGGTACAGAAGAAGGATGACACTTGGAGACTTTGTATTAACTATCTAGTGCTAAACAATATCACTGTCCAGAATACGTACCTAATCCTATGGATTGATGACCTTCTAGACCAGCTCAAGGGTTCAAATATTTTAGCAAGATTGACTTGAAGTATGGTTATCACCAGGTTTAGGAACCCTCCAATGTGTGGAAGACTACCATCAAATCCAAAGAAGGAATTTTTGAATGGTTGGTCATGCCTTTTGTTGGGTTGTGTTATATTCTTTCCACGACTAGCCCACATAGCTAACTGGGGTTTAGAGGGTGGGAGGTCACAGTGGGTTTGAGGCATACCTGAAACCCCACTTTATGGGGTTCGGGGCTGCACCCCGAAATTTTTTGGTTTTGGACACTATGTTAGGATGGGTGAACCCACTTATGGTTTTGTGCATGATTTTCGCACATGTTTTCAGACGCGATGGTTTTCGATCCATGGTATTGGATGCAATGGTTTTGAGTCCATGGTATTGGATGCTTCGGCATGTATAAATATGTATTATAAAATTGAAAGGAACATAATGAAAAATCAAGCTGGTAGTCTCGGTTTTGGGATCTAGCAGAAATCTCCATGTATATGTGTTTTATGTGTTATGCTCTCGCATTGTTTATTTTGTGTTTTAGAATTTGTATGCATTTAATTTCTGTACAGGGTTAAAACCTACATTTGGTATTAGAGTAGTTTTGGCTTCAAGTGGACGACTTTGTTGCTGAGGGGTTTCGCTCGGGCCTGTGGTAGACCCTGTTCAGTGGAAGATCTGCGAGATCGATTCTGGTGGTGAAAGAAGATGGCGAGTAGTGGAAAGATAGAGATCGAGAAATTTAATGGTCAGAGTTTTGAGTTGTGGAAACTCAATATGGAGGATCTGTTGGTGGATAAATATCAGTGGATTGTGGTATATCTGGGTGCTAAACCAACGGGAGTGTCTAATGAAGAATGGAAGAAGTTGGATTGGAAGGAAAATAACAAAATACGATTATGTGTCTCAGATTCAGTATTGTCGAATGTATCAGGAGAAGCTACGATGAACGCTTTGTGGGACAAGTTAGGGACTTTGTACCAATCTAAGTCTCTGGTGAATAAACTGTTCTTGTGGAAAAAGCTATATAACTTGAGAATGAAAGATGGAGACTCAGCGATAGAGCATCTGAACACATTTAATACTATGGTAAGTCATTTAGCATCTGTTGATATTAAAATTTCAGATGAAGATAAGTGCATCAGCTTGTTGTGTTCTCTACTAGATTCGTGGGATAGTCTGGTTATTGCAATAGATAGCAATGCAACTGCCCTGCAGTTTGATGAAATAGTCTCATCCTTGCTGACGAAGCAAATGAGATGGAAAAATATGGAGATCCAGAATGGTGATGCTTTGTCTGTACAAGGACAATCCCAGAACAAAATAAAAAAATAAGTCATCGAGTGGGAGATCTAAATCTAGAGGGAGATCTAAATCTCCAGGAAAGCCTGTAAAGGTGGTGTGCTGGAAATGCGGAAAGGAAGGGCACTACAAAAGGGATTGTAAATATAAATCTCTTGATAAAGGAAAGGGATCTAATGATGCTCCCTCTGCAAAGGTGAAAACCACCTCAGATGAAGGTGGGGATGTGTACTCGGCTTCTTCAAGTACACATGTAGATCATGAGGCATGGTTGATTGACTCAGGTGCATCCTTTCACTTC
>APFE031497862.1:26552-72123 GCA_000404065.3 Pinus taeda
GAATACATGGCAGCCACTCATGCAAGCAAGGAAGCAGTTTGGTTGCAGAGATTGTGTTCAAGTATGGGGTTAGTACAGGGAGCTATAAGGATAGACTATGACAACCAAAGTGAAATTTTCTTGCAAATAACCCCACATATCATTCAAAGGTAAAGCACATTGATGTTCAGTATCACTTTGTGAGGGATATGATAGAAGACAAAAAGTTGTTGTTGTTAAAGGTGGACACTTTAAAGAATACTATAGATGCATTGACAAAATCTATGAGCCCTGAGAAGTTCTCTTGGTGTAGAAAAACAATGGGCATTGCAGGGCTGGATAAATGACTAAGCTCTCTTGTGGGCCCCTATGGAAAGAAAAAAACAAGTGGGAGAATGTTGGGTTGTGTTATATTCCTTCCATGACTAGCCCACGTAGTTAACCAAGGGTTAGATGGGGGGAGGGCATAGGGGGTTTGAGGCATACTCATAACCCCACTTTATGGGGTTCGGGGCAGTGTCCTGGAAAATTTTGGTTTTGGACACTATGTTAGGATGGGTAGACCCACCTATGGTTTTGTGCATGATTTTCGCACATGTTTTTGGATGCGATGGTTTTTGGTCCATGGTATTGGATGCGATGGTTTTTGGTCCATGGCATTGGATGATTTGGCATATATAAATATGTATTATAACATTGAAAGGAACATAATGAAAAATGAAGCTGGTAGTCCCTGTTTTGGGATCTAAGGGAAATCTCCGTGTACATGTGTTTTATGTGTTATGCTCTCACATTGTTTATTTTCTATGTTTTAGAATTTGTATGAAAGTAATTTCTGTACGGGGTTAAAACCTACACCTTTTAGGTTGATGAATTCCCCCACAACCTTCATGAGTTTAATGGATGACATGTTGTGACCTTTCACCAATGCATTCATGGTGGTGTATTTAGATGACATCTTTATCTTTAGCCATAGTTGGGAAGAGAACTTCCACCATATTTGGTAGGTCCTTCAAACCCTGTGACAACATAATCTTTCTACCAATTTGGAGAAATGCACTTTTGGCATGACCCAGGTTCAGTATATGGGGCACATCATTGATGAGTAGTGTGTACATGTTGACCCAACCAAGATACAAGTCATTCGATATTGGCCAACCCTAACCACTCTAATAGAACTTCACAGGTTTCTGGGTCTTACCAATTTCTATTGCAGGTTCGCCTTGGGTTCTCTCATATCACTTGGCCTTTGAGTCAAGTCACCAAGGGTGGAGCGAAAGAAAATTCCTTTTGGTCTGAATACCAACATAAGCCATTTGTTGAGTTGAAGTAGTGCTTATGGTTTACACCAATGCTCACATTACTAAACCTGCCTCAACCATTTGATATCGAGACAGATGCATCTAACTATGATATTGTTGCAGTTCTTACTCAGTAGAGGCATCCAATGGCATATCATAGTGAGACACTTTCAGACATAGCGTGAAAGTATCCCACCTATGACAAAGAGATATATTACATTGTGTAGGCCTACTGACAATGGAAGAATTACATTATGGGGAAGGAAACAATCATCCACATAGACCACTGACCTCTACAATTCATACAAACACAAGGCAAGTTGCAGAATGATCACCATAAAAAATGGTCCACATACCTAAATTAGTTACAATTGAAAGTTACGTACAAAAAGGAAAAAACGAACAATGTTTCATACTTCTTCATCCGACCATCGACCATGGTGATTACCACGGTGCTCGACTCTTATGGGAACGAGACTACGAGGTGGCCACATCTTTACAAGAGCGATCCATAATTCGACAATGCATACCAGGCACTCCTCAAAGATAATAAATTTCCAAATTTTCACCTCTAGGATGCACTATTATGCCACCTAGGACACATCTTTGTTCCTTCGATTGAGTGTGTCAATATAATTTGGGAGGCACACTACAGTGGGTCGTTGGGCATTTCAGGGTAGAGAAAATAGTGGTAGTGCTTCAAAAATATTTTTATTGGCCAAACCTTTGATAAGATGTGGGGAATTACATCACATTCTACATTTCCCATGCCATTGTCAAACCAACAAACAAGAAGCAAGGCCTATATACTCCTTTTCCTTCTCCTAATCAACCTTGGGAATCCGTCTCCATGAATTACATGTCGGGCCTTCCTTCTACTAATCATGGAAGCAATTATGTTTTCATGGTCATCGACAGATTCTCCAATATGGCCATTATGGCGACTTGCAAGAAGAGTATCATACAAGAAGCTACTGCTAAGCTCTTCTTTGAACAAGTGTTGGTACATTTTCGAATCCCACAGTCCATTATCTTAGACCAGGACTATAGGTTCCTAAGTAAATTTTGGTCGAGTCTCTAGTTGATGTTGGATATCAAGCTCACTAAGTCCACAACTTTCCACCCCCAAAATGATGGCCAAACAAAGGTCGCCAAGAGGGTGATCATACACATTGTGCATATTTACAACTAGAAGCATGCATATAGATGGGATGAAAGTTTCTTCTATGTCCAAAACAACTACAATATAGCTCTCGATAGCTCAACTGGCAACAACCCCCTTCAGGTGGGACTGGGATTCCAGCCACACCATTTGCAACTACTTAGGCAAATTTGGCCCATGCCCATTCCAAAGCTGACATGGGTAACAACTTCAATTAGTGCATTCAACACATCCACTAGAAGGTCCGTGACATATTGGACAGAGTGAATGCTAAGTACAAGCACCATCATGATCAACATCGGGTGCCACACAAGTTCCAGGTGGGCGACAAAGTTTGGTTACATTGTAGAAGGAGCACCTCGTTGGGCCCCACCACAAGCTTCGCCCACTCTGATATGGGCCTTACACCATCACTAAGTCTATATGGGATAATTCCTTCGAGCTCCGTATTCCACCATTCCTCGGCCTGCACCCAATTTTCAATGTGAACTACCTTCGACCATACTTTCCACCATTACTAGACACATTAGACATTACAGAACAACTCGCGCCAATAGAGTGAAACCTAAATTGCATGGAACATGCCACAACTTATCAAATCATGGGCATGCATATTAGGAACACTCACCAGCAGAATATCCAACTATATCGAGTTGTCAAAGCTAGTCAAATCCTACACCAAGGCAAGTGGATCACTAGGGACCAAGTTCAACAAAAGTTTTCGCATCTCATGGAGGCACTCAACGCACTAGGGACCATTAATTCCTAAGGGGAAGGGACTAATCTAGGTGGATATTGGTGGCCACCTGCCCATTCCACTTGGATCCCCACCATCATTTATTTTTATTTTCCTTAATTGTGGCCCAACTTACTATTTTTGGATTTTTTTCCAGGTCCTAAACTTCTAGAGCAATTTAGAGGTACTAAAAGACATTTTTAGAGAAAACGGAGAGATCGAAAATGTCCCAATCTATTGTTCTAGTTTGTTTTCGGCTTTCTCTATCTCTGGCTTTTCTCAAACTATGAGACCACTTCAAGACATTATGAAAAGGGATTCAATTTCAAGTTAGATAAGAAGGAGAAAGAAACATTTTCAAAAATTAAGGAATCAATTACTGCAATTCTCACCTCGAAGGAAAAACAAGGAGATGAACGCCTAATATCATTCATGAGTACAAGTATCCAAGAATCCGATTTTAAATACCCTTATATTGATAAACAAGCTTATGCAATATATAAACCAATGAATCACTTCAAGCTTTACATCTTGAAGAGCCATTTAAAGGACATTGATCTCCACCCTATGTTGAGATCTTTATTAATGCAAATGGAGTTATGGAAATGGATTGTCTAGGTGGTTATTGGTGGCCATTCACCTATTCCACTTGGACCCCTCCAACTAATTCTTTTTAGTTTTCTTAATTATAGCCCAATTACTATTTTTGGCAATTTTGGGGTCGCAAACTTCCAAAGCCGTTTAGAGGGACTAAATGATGTTTTAAGGAAAAAGGAGAGTCCAAAAAAGTCCCAAAGTGGTCTACCCATGTTATTTTGGCCTCCTCTTCAGGATATTCAAAATGATCCATTATGAAAGACAAACAGAGATCGTATGCCAAAGTTACAACCTCAGGAAGTTGATGTGCCAATTTACCCAAACGGGGCCCATAGTTTTGGTGCTTCAACTCCTAAGGTTAGGTTTTTGGAAGATTAGGGTTTTCCATTATTTATCAATAATAAATAGGCCTTTGAGTCTCATTGTAACAAAGTTCAAACACATGTAGCCACCACATCTCTTCTCAGAGATAAGCTACCATCACTTGAGCTAGTTTATTTTTATTTCTATATGTAAGAATATTTCAATTCTTTTATATTAATGAAATTAATTTTTATTTCTGTTGCATCTCTATGTATATGGGTATTTTTGTATTTTCTTGTGTTCCTACATAAAGTCGGATCAATGGTATTAGAGCAATGCCCTCTTTCACTGTTTTTCTTTGCATGCCCCCAACAAGGTTAGGATATAAAAAGTTAGGGCTCGATCTGGTTAAACCATTGCAAGACCAACCTCATAAAACTCGACAGACTCCCATGGTGGAAGAAAATAAATACGAGGGGGTAGGAGATCCTTTAAAAATGCTACTATAGGAAGCCCTTGAGAGATAAAGGGATGAAATGATGGATAAATTTGCCTAGATCCTTCGAAGAATACCCATACACGATGTATCTTCATCCAGTACCCACTCTGGAGGTACCAATCCTTTTAAGGTACAAGATAACTTTGATATTCATATATTTGAGGGCCATATAGATTTAGACGCCATAGATAAATGGTTAAATTTGTTGGAAGGATATTTTTCATTTCATGACTTTTCCAATTAGGAAAAGATTACTTTTGCACATCTGAAAGCCACCCCACACCTCAAGAACTAGTGGGAAACATATTGTGAGTAAAAGTACAAGAGGGAATCCTCAGTCTTTTCAGCCACACCCACTTGGAATTTTTTCAAGATGCCTTCAAGGAATAATATTACCTTGTCGGGAGATATGAATATAAATACATAAATTTGACCACACTTTGGTAGGGAAGGGATAAGGATGTGTTATAACTTACAAATGTTTACCATACCATTCCCACAAAGTTGGGTATCAAGGATTATCAGCACCATTTGGTACTCAAGTGTCACAACTGTTTACATTGGTACATCCATGAGGATATGGAGTTCTTGGACATCTCCTTGCTTGGCACAACGTACTGATATGTTGTCAAGATTGATCAGAAGTTTAAACAGAAGAGGAGAGACTTTGGATTTGTGAATCTGAAGCAAGGAAAAGGTTCCCCCAAACCATAGAGAAAATGACAAGCACAAGGTAGGGCGACCCAGGACAACCATTCAAAGAAACAAGCAATGAAGAACACCACAAAGACAAAGAAGAATACGAGAAAATGGTGTGAGTTCCATAAGATCTCCACTCACAACACAAGTGAGTGTCAGGCCATGCAAACATTAGTGGGTGAGCTGAAGGCTTCTAAATCATATGCATGTTTTGACTCTGAGACAGAAACTGATAAGGGGAATGAAAAAGGGAAGCATATCATTAACATGGAGCCTAGTGTCATAGTGGCCACCAATATGATACAGAATAATGAGCCTAAAGATCCATAAGAAGGGGGATGCCTCTTCCACTCGAAAATGTGGGTGAAGGGTTCTTTGCCGCAATTCATTGTCGACAGCAAGATCCAAATGAACTTCTTTTCATAAAATTTTGTTAAGCGGCTAGGCCTACCAACTATAACACATCCGCAACCATACACCATTGGATGGCTTCACCAAGGACGAGATCTTCGCGTCATCCAGTAGTTTCACCTTCCCTAGAGCATCAATCTCTTCACGGATGAGGTATTGTGTGATGTTTCTCCTCTTGAAGTTTGTGATGTATTATTAGGAAAACCATACTTGTGGAAGTGACATGTTGTATATGAGTTTAGACCTCATTCTATTATTATTACTTTCAGTGATCAGTTGTACAAGATACCAGAGGTAGCCCCACCTACCACCATCTCTTTGAGCACTACAAAGAAATGCAGTAAGATCATTTCCTAGACCAGGATATTTGTTTTCCTTATGATTCGCCCTCAGGGAAAGAGGAAGTTGTGGCCACGACTTCTAGACAGGGCTCCTCTACACATTAGCAGTAGATGGACAAGGTCATGGAGGAGTACATGAAAATTTTTCCCTCACATAGAGGGGTACCTCTACACTATCAAGTCAAGCACTCCATCGATCTAACCCCGAGCATGTTTCTACCCAATGGGCTGATATATCAACGCTCTGTTCTAGAGAATTATGATATCAAGAGGTAAATTTAGGAGCTGCTTCATAAAGGGCACATCAGGCCAAGCTCATCACCCTGTGGGATCCTGATTGTATTGGTACAGAAGAAGGATGAAACCTAGAGACTCTATATTGACTATCTAGCACTGAACAAGATAACTATCTAGAATAGGTACCCAATCCCATCGATTGATGACCTTCTGGACCAACTCAAGGGTTCAAATATTTCAGTAAGATTGACTTGAAGTACAGTTGTCACTAGGTGCCTATCAAACCATTTGATGTGTGGAAGATTTCCTTCAAATCCAAGCAAGGCCTTTTTGAATGGATGGTCATGCCTTTCGGGTTGGTGATTGCCCACACAACCTTCATGAAATTGATGGTCGACATCTTGTGAAGCTTCACCAATGCAGTCGTGGTGGCATATTTATATGAAATATTTATCTTTAGCTAGATTTTGCAAGAGCACATCCACCATATTTGGTAGGTCCTTCAAACCCTGCGACAATACAAGTTGTCTGCCAATTTTGATAAATGCACTTTCTGCATGACCAGGTTCAATATCTAGGGTACATCATTGATGAGTAGGGTGTACATGTGGACCGAACAAAGATACAAGTCATTTGGTATTGGCCAGCCCTAACTACTCTAACAGAGCTTTGCAGCTTTCTGGGTCTTGCCAATTTCTATTGCAAGTTTGTGTTAGGGTTCTCTCATATCACTTGGCCTTTAAGTCAAGTTACCAAGGGTGGAGTGAAGGAAAAATTATCTTGGTGTGAATACCAAGCCATTTGTTGAGTTGAAGCAATGCCTCTGGTATCCACCAGTGCTCACATTATTAGACTTGCAACAACCATTTAAGATTTAGATAGATGCCTTTGGCTATGCTATTCGTGCAGTTCTTACTCAGTTTAGGCATCTAATAGCATATCACAGTGAGACACGTTCAAACATAGTTCGAAATTATCCCTCCTCTGACAAATAGATGTATTCCATTATGCAGGCCTACCGACAATGGAAGAATTATATTCTAGGGAAGGAAATGATCATCCACACAGATCACCAACCCCTGCAATTCATACAAACACAAGGGAAGTTGCAAAACATTGACCATAAAAAATGGTCCACATACTTGCAACAGTTCAATATGAACATTAAGTACAAGAAGGGAAACACCAACAATGTTACAGACTGCCTCATCTGACCACCAGAAATGGTGCTAACCATAGTGCTCGACTCTTATGGGCACGAGACTACAAGGTGGCTGCATCTTTACAAGAGCAATCCATAATTCAGTATCACATACTAAAAAATCCTGGTAGATAAGAAAGTTCCAACTTTTTACCTCCGACATGCACTGTTATGCCACCTGGGACACATCTTTGTTCCTTCAAGTGAGTATGCCAATATTATTTGGGAGACACATTGCAGTTGGGTCGTTGGCCATTTCAGGGTAGAGAGAATAGTGGCAGTGACGCAAAAGTATTTTTATTGGCCAAACCTTTGATAAGATGCGGGGAAGTACATCATATCCTGCACTGCCTCTACCATTGCCAAACCAACAATGAAGAAGCAAGGCTTATATTCTCCTTTTCCTTATCCCAATCAACCTTGGAATCCATATCCATGGATTACATGTCGGGCCTTCCATCTACTAAGCATGGCAACAACCGCGTTTTTGTGGTCGTCAACAGATTCTCTAAGTAGCCATTATGACAGCCTCCAAGAAGAGTATCATACAAGAAGTCACTTCTAAGCTCTTCTTTGAATGAGTGTGGGTACATTTTCGGATACCATAGTCCATTATCTCAGACCTAGACAGTAGGTTCCTAAGTACATTTTGGTCAAGTCTCTAGTCTGTAGGCTTTAACATCATACAGAAATTACCTGAATACGAATTCTTAAACACAGAAAATAAACAATGTGAGAGCATAACACATAAAACACATATACACAGAGATTTTTCCCTGGATCCTAAAACTAAGACTACCAACTTGATTTTTCATTATGTTCCTTTCAATGTTACAGTACATATTTATACATGCCAAAGCATCCAATACCATGGACTGAAAACCATCGCGTTCAAAACCATGGACTAAAAACCATCGCGTCCAAAACCATGGACCAAAAACATGTGTGAAAATCATGCACAAAACCATAGGTGGGTTTGCCCCTCTCAAACCCCATAGAGTGGGGTTACCTGCACCTCTAAAACCCCATGTGACTCCCCTAGCTACGTAATCGGCACAACGAAGGGTGGGCTCCACCCCCCTTCTAACCCCTCGCTTAACTATGTGGATCAGTTGTGGAAAGAATAGGTTCCTAAGTACATCTTGGTGAAGTCTCTAGTCAACATTGGATATCAAGCTCACTAAGTCCACGACTTTCCACCCCTAAACTAGTGACCAAATAGAGGTTGTTAATAGGATGATCGTACACATTATGCATATGTACAACTCGATGCATCCACACAAATGGGATGAAATCCTCTTCTCCTTATGAAACAACTACAATAGAGCTCTCCATAGCTCAACTGCCCACAATCCCTTTCAGGTGGGGTTAGGATTCTAGCCACCAAGTCTCATTGATGTGGCCATACCATTTGCAACTACTCATGCAGATTTGACTCATTTCTAGTTCGAAGCTGACAAGGTTGACAACTTCATTGAGTGCACTTAGCACATCTGCTAGAAGGTCCATGACATATGAACAGGGTGAATTTTAAGTACAAGAAACGTCATGATCAACAGCGGGTGAGAACAAGTTCATGTGGGTGATAAAATTTGGTTATATTTGTGGAAGGAGCACCTTGCTAGACCCCACCGCAATCTTTTCCCACTCCAATATGGGCCTTACACCATCATTGTGGCTATACGGGATAATGCCTTTGAGCTCAACATTCCACCATTCTTCAGCGTACACCCAATGTTCAATGTGGACCACCTTCGACCATACTTTCCACCATTACTAGACACATTAGAAAATGCAAAACAACTCACATAATCATGTAAATATTTCAATGTTATTATAAATAAGAATATTTAGATTAGTTATTTCCACATAATCAAATGGAGACCAATCATATATATGGGATCATTTTTTGACACCTAAACAAACAAGACCATATTAGAGACAAAATCTCCACGATTAAGGGTCTTGTTCCATATTTTTTAAAATGTATAGATTTTTACTTATATATTAACTCTTTTTTATAACAATAACAACAACAATTATTATTATTTAATTAAATTTTTATTTAAGTTTATTTTTATGATTTTTTTTAATATTGACAATGTGAATTTTTTAACCTTTTTTATTTCTATCCAACCATTTAACTTATATGGTTGTGCTAATTTACCATAATAACAAACCTTATTTGTTAATGATGAAAATATCAAAATTATTTGCTATTCTTTGTTCATAGTTATTAATTGTGTGGAAGTTAAATGTAATGTTTTGTTAAGAATTTTTATTTTATTTGCAAATTTTCTTTTAGTGGTTTCCCCCTTGAAGAAGTAAGTGAACATAGTTATCTATTACTTATGCGAGGTTTCCTTGGTTGCATTAGGTCATTACCAATGCTATAACTATGGGTTTCCTTTTATTTATGTGAATTGTGCCTTAGTAGTCCTTTAGTTAATCTTAAAATTGAATTAATTGAGGGACACCAGGTTGTTAACGGTCCAATTATCGTAGATGGCATAGCCTCAATCAAAGAGTAGTTGGGGTGGTGAGTTACGTTGTAATGTTGGCAATTGGTTTGCAATAAATTATTGACCCAATTCATGCCAATGTCCATGTTGGCAGTGTCTTGTGAGTTTTAGATTGCAATTGCATTGAATTGTGGAGTAGGTGATGCAACAAGAAGATAGAGAGATGATTGATGAAAGTTAGTACATGAAGGAGATCACAGACACATCATCGTGGGATGCCTTCCCTAAAAGATCAAAAAAGAGGCACAAGGGCAAGTCTCAGGATGATGCATAGTTGGGAGTATGTGGACAGTAAACACAATAATGGAGAAAAGAATTGTTTGGCACATGGTGGTCTCTAGAGACACATCACCTCAGAGACCTTTGTTGTAGTGTTTTCTTCTCAAAGATGTATAAAAAGAACTCACTTAAGATTGTGGATGACAAACAATATCAACATTATAAATTGCTGCTAAGCATTGTAGATCTACAACAACTGATAGAAACAAAACCTACCAAAGTCTGAATCTATGCCACAATCATAGTTAAACAAGAAAAAGAAAGAGTAATAACTCCAATTGTCCAATGGAAACCAGATATACAAAGAATAGTTTTATTATAACACATGTGAAGGGAACAAATAAATATTACCACTCCCCCTCTATGGGAGGGAAAAAGTATTTAAATTTTTATTTAGAAATAATAAATAAATAAATAAATGATTTATTTATCATCTCAAGGAATTAGTTAAGGAATAATAAATAGATAAGGATTTATTTAATTATTCCTAAGGGATTTAGTCAAATTTAACAAAGAATGATAATTAATTAGTGATTAATTATTCTTAGAGAAAAATAAGATAGTTAATGTTTTCTCTGTTTATTTTTCATGATTGGGTCAAATATGACAAGGAATAATAATTAAACAATGGTTTAATTAATTATTCCTAGAAGAAAATCAAGTAAATAGTGATTTCTTTAATTATTCTTCATGGGTTTAACTATAAATTACTTAATAAAGGTGATCTATTAAATAATTTCTCGCACTGAAAGCATTTTTACTATGGTAAAATTGGCTTTGCATGGTGTACTTCAATCCATCTAGTAAATCGGGCTAGATGATATTTTTTTGGTGATAACAGATTTCCTCCCAACATATGACTGCTAGGAGAAAAATGTATGACAGAAGTACGTTGTAAAGACATAATCACTAGACAACATAGGGTATTTAGAGAGAGAGAGAGAGAGAGAGAGAGAGAGAGAGAGAGAGAGAGAGAGAGAGAGACCAATGAAGCTGAATTGAAAGAGGATAAGGATAGGGGGGCAAGACTAATGCAAGTCTCATTTTATGTTGTGGTACCAGACCACAATGAGGTGAGGGAGGCATACCCTTACCTACCGAGATAACTTAGTACAAAAATAATGGTTTGCCCATAAATTTGAATAGGGTCTCCATAAATATGAGGTGTAATTTCGCTGTTGAGCGTAAGGCACTTTTTTAGTTTCTCATCCATATTAGTCTCTTTAATGGCTTTCTTGACTAGCCTAGTAATTTTTGAGATGGGGTTTTTTCAAGTTTTTTGTAGCTACCACTGTTATAGAGGTGGCCTTTCATTTTGTTTATGTATCCATCATGATTCATCACCACTTTGGCGCCCCCTTTGTCATCCTTTAGAATGAAAATCTCATTGTTCTCTCCCAGGATTTTTAGGGTTTTCAGGTGCTTATGGTTTAGATTGTTTTTCGGAGGTTTAGCTCTCCTTAGGATGATGGAATATTCTTGTGTAACAAGCTCTTTATCATCATCATTGAGAGCATTGATTCCATCTTCAAGGCTATAAATATTTTCTTCATTAGGGATTTGTTTGGGGGCCACAAAAAAATTGAGTCCTTTGTCAAGGACTTCAACTTCTTCCTTGTTTAATTCATAAGAAGAGATATTGATAACTTTTTTAATAGAATTATTGTGAGAATTGTTTTCTATTTTGTTATCTGATCTATTAGTTGTATGGTCTATATTATCTCCTAAGTTGTTTTCGATGGTATTAAATCTCATTGTATTATTATCTAGTTTATTGTTTATTTTATTATATGCCTTGTTATTTAATGCATTAATATTCCTTTCTATAATATTGTTCTCTGCCTTGTTATCTAATATATAGTTTATATCACCTAGACTATTACTTGGGTCCATGTGTTCTATGCTAATATCATTCTCATATTTATTGTTAATGGTTATATCAGTAATTAAGTGTGTCATTAGAATGCAGAGAGTTTCTTATGCTGTGGCAAGACTCAGCTTCCGAGCTACGTAGTTGAGTCATTACAATGTGGCAAGGGGGCTTGGTTTCCGTGTTTAGTAATTAAGTTCTTACGTTGTGGTAAGAGGACTCGGCTTCCAAGCTACGTAGCTAAGTGTTGTTGTTCGTTGCTCCACTGCTTATCCCCTCCTTCCTGCGCGTTGCATCATGATAGAATGGCAGTTCACCTTCTTGATTATCTCTCTGCATGAGTTTTACCGTGGTGACTTTGTTGTGTTTCTCTCCTAGCTTCTGTAGCTTCTTATACTACCACAGCTGAGTCATGTGTCCCTCTTTGCTAGCCTCGAGTGTTGTTGAGGCATCAATGACTATCCAGAGGTCACTCCATATGGTCATAGCAAGTTGCAAGTGAGCTTTAAAGGTCATTAACGATAATCACACTAAAGCAAATCTGATCCTATGAATTTCCACTCGAATTAAAGATTTAATGATCTGTTCAAATGCTTTATGGTTTTATTGGTTATGTAATATGTGCTTAACGTAGGCAAAGGATGGTGTTGGATTGGAATCGCGACAATGTTTGAGGAATGTCATATCAGTTACCCTTCTTTGTATCTTAACCCTCATTTTCTCGAGATCACGAACCTCCTTCCAGGTTTCTCCTCTATACAAGGTAAGAATAATGGTTTGCAGATTTATGTGGTGTGGTTTTTGTCATTCTAGATTCATATATTCCACAGTGTCCATTTTCATGTTGTCTACATTTAGAGTCTAAACAAGAGTCATCCTCATGACTGATTTACAAAGAAGAGAAACAGTGCCTATAAATATGGTTTGGAGAGATGTCAAGATTAGAGTGTCGACTAGCTCAAGATAATAAAATACCACCTCTATAATAGTGGTAGCTACAAAAACTTGAAAAAAACCCCATCTCAAAAATTACTAGGCTAGTCAAGAAAGTCATTAAAGAGAATAATCTGGATGAGAAACCCAAATGGTGCCTTACCCCTGATAGTGAACTTACACCTCATATTTATGGGGCTCCTAAAATTCATAAAACTGATGTCCCCCTCATACCTATAGTCAATATTATTTGAGCACCCACATACGAACTAGCAAAGTATGTCGCAAGCACCCTAGCCCCGCTAGTTGTTAAAACTAGATCCTTCATGAAAGACTCTAACCAATTTGTTGATTTCATTAAACAAGCTAATCTATATCTATGTGATAAAATTATTAGTTTTAATGTGGTCCAACTCTTCACCAAGATTCCCTTAGATGAAGCAATACAAGTAGTAAAAGAAGTGGCAAACCCCCAAACTGCAAAGTTGCCTAAAATCTGTCTTCATTTCACTTTCTTCACATTCCAAGGGGAAATATTTGAGCAAACATCTTGAGTTGGTCGACTGTCCAATCTTGACATCACTCCAAACCATATTTATAGGCACGGTTTCTCTTCTTTGTAAATCAGTACTAAGGATGAGTCTTGTTCTAGACTCAAAATGTAGAAAACATGAGAATGGGCACTGTGGAATATCTGAATCAAGAATCACAAATATACAAGTTATTCCATTAGATAGATTCATCTTGGGCAAAGGTTGAAAAGTCTAAGGTGAGAATATCTCCTCTTTAATGTGGGTTTTAAACCTTCCATTTAAGAATTCTAAAAACAAGGGCACAATCTTGAAAGGAGGTCCTTGAATATACCAAAACCCAATGTCAATGCTTAGTCCATGGTGTGATTATTTCTATTTGGGTTTGGCCTTAAACGATGAGATCTATCTCATCCTCAGAAGAGAGCTCATGGTTGAATATTACAACAACCAAATGGGGCACACCAAATTCTTACAAGGTTTCAAGGGAGGGGTATGCAAAGGAAGTGGAAAAAATCAAAAATTCATGTTAAGTCAAAGGAGGAGTATGTATTATAGATGTCTCTAGAGGTTGTAACAAACGTGAAGGGGAATTGAGTTTACCTCCTATTGCAACGCTTTCTATTCCACCATTCGAGGTACTACAGGGCATTGAATTTAAGGGTCATAGGTGAAAGTTCACAAAGATCTTAAAAATTAGAAGGTAGGTGTGATTTAGCGTAGGATTAATTCTTAAGTAGTTGAATTTTTAGGTGATATTTCCTAACCTTTGTTTCCATGGAACCCTAGTGGACATTTCATAGAAGTTTGGTCATGCTTGTGTCATATACGACATTTGAATGGGATGCCCTTGTAGTCTAAAGTCTTAAGAGAAGTGATGCATTGATGTTGGAGTTTCATTTCACCACATAACTTGTCTCTAATATCCAAATTTACCAATACACTCGCCACCTTCATCTCCACATAGTATTTGAAAGTGAGGTCGACCTCCAAGCATTCCCCCATATTGTTTACAATTTCCATGAGATTTTCTTCAACCATAATTGTAATTTTACTCCCATAAGTTGAACCTAAATAGGGGCCTTGTCTAGTCTCTCCCGAGTGGAATCAAAAAGAAGGGTTCAATGCTTAAGCATGAAAGGGGTGGAGTCGATACTCCAAACCTTATTAGACCCAATGAACCTCTTCAGACTTGCTGAAAAATAAAATGAGCCAACCTCTTACCAGTATCTTGTCAGGGAATGTTAGGGAGTGTCATGAAAACATAAGGGAGAACTAGTTCAAAATGCATGGAAATGAATGAATAAGAGTGTGTGATAGGGAGTGCCAACGAGTCCCATGTGTGTTAAGGAGGGAGTGGCAAGGTTATATGTTAGGCAGTGCCAAGGTATGTTAGAGTGCTAGGGCATGTTAGGGATTGCTAAGGTTTGCTAGGGAGAACCAAAGCATGCCAAGGAATGTAGGGGATGGTAACATGTGCCACATAGTGCCAAGATATTGTTATACGTGTTAGGTGTTATGGCATCTCAAGATGTAAATTATATTTCTTAGTATTTTTATGGACATGGTTAGATGTGAAACTTTACTTGGTAAATAGTTAAGTGGGATGAGTTGAGATTGGAGGCGAGTATCCTAAGATGATATATTGGTAGTTCTTAACTGAAAAAGGCATAGTCTAGTTGTAGTAATCATAACTTGGTAAAGTTGTTGTAGTCGAGGCAAGACTTGGTTGGGTTCCCAAGTGTTGGCATTATGATACATATGTTGTACTTGATGGCAACCCACTCATCTCAGATGATAAATTATAGTGCAGCAAAGTTCACGCACTTTCATGCAGATAAAAGTTCCTTTCATGCAGAGAAAAGTTCACGCACTTTCATGCAGAGAAACGTTCATGCACTTTCATGTAGAGAAAAGTTCCTTTCATGTAGAGAAAAGTTCACACACTTTAATGCAGAGAAAATTTCACACACTTTAATGCAGAGAAAAGTGCACGCACATGGAAAATCTTATGGTTGGTTCATGGTATTAGTCCGACAGTTTTTTATTCTATGGTTTTGGTCCATGGTATTTAGTTCTTGGTATTTGAACCTATGGTTTTGGGCCATGGTATCTCGTCATAAGTGTTGATCCCAAGTATTGGGTCCATGGTATTGAATTGTTATGGTCTTTGGTCTGTGGTATTGTGAAAGGCCTAAGGCTATAAAAGAGGAAGGAGATCATTTGGAAAGGCATCTTCTGAATTATTGAATATCTGATAAAATGCTAAATCTGGAATACTGTGATTAGGTTATAGTGCAAATCTGGATCTGAATGAAGAAGGAACCTGAGCGCAAGGAGAATGATAAGTTGTATTGATGGGTCAAAATCTTAAGGCTGGAATAGTGGTATCTCTATATGACTTTGATCTTTGATATGTGGTGCACGCTTGATCTATAAATCTGATAATCTAGGTAAACTAATAATTAAATGTTTGAAAGAATGGATTTATAGATATGCACATAGGTTTCTGAATAGTGAAGTAGTGTACATCTCTTGATTTATGTTCTAGCTGCTTCTGTTTATTGCTACAACATTCTGGGTTCAGAAGTGGGGTGTTGTAGTGCCCACCCTAGTTTCCTAACTCTAATATGACATTACCTTGCATACTTTAGTCTATGAGTAACTCAGGCTGAAAATCCAGAAACGTGACTCTATTATCAGCGAATGTGATGGTTATGTATGTTCTCTATTAATATTATGATTACGATATAATTAATGGTTATGTGTATTCTCTATTGATATCATGATGGTGATAGTAGTAAAGGATAGACATGTTTCTATTGATGTTATAATGATGATAACCTTGATCTATATGTATGGTTCCATTAAGGTTATGATGATGCTAGCCATGATGGAGGTATCCCCTATGTTAGCTACTTACATTAGTTCTGGTTCACAATGAACGGTGATGTGAATAACCAGGTGATGGTAATTAATGCTATTATGACAATGACTAACACTGAAAAACCTGGTTACTGATTATTATTGAGTATGGCAGGAAAACCACCAGAGGCACTCGCACATGACGAGTTGACGACACATGGGTTGATGAAAATTTATATTATTTTATCTTTGAAATTCTAATCGATTTTGAAACCTGCTATATATGGCTATCTATATTCTGATGATATGTTAATGGTTGCAGGCATAGATGAGTTGCTTGGCCGAATGACTCACATATGGGTGATGGGGTTGTACAAGTGGATGGAACTATATGGGAGGGGTGGGACAGAGTCCCTAATCTCACCCACTAGCACTCCCACCGTGATTGGGCTGGAAGGGTTGAAACACCTTCGTCTTGAAGATCACGATGCCATGAGGGCAGGTCCCAAAGTTGGGTCGCTCATGAGGAACCTACTGGGGGCGCGCATCAAGGCGGATTCCTTGATTCTCGGCGCCATTAGTCTCACTATAGCACGCAACATAAGAGACGATAGTGGTCTATGACGCTGCACGATATTTTCCCCTCGTAGTCACTAGATGCTTGAAGGGCAACTGGTGTGGCACCCTTGGGATTTCAGGGAAATTCTTGAAGGGCCCGACCAACTTGGCACCCTTGGCATCACAATTAAACTGTTAGGTGTGGCACCCTTGGAACTTCTAGGGAAGTTCTTGAAGGGCACAACCAAACTTGGCACCCTTGGAATCAAATTAAACTGTTAGGTGTGGCACCCTTGGAACTTCTAGGGAAGTTCTTGAAGGGCACAACCAGACTTGGCACCCTTGGAATCATTAAAAATAAATGATAATAAATAAATATAAGTAAGGAATGAAAGCTAGGGAGCTACACCAAGGGAAAATGATGATTAGAAACCAAGGAATTTAAATCAAAAATAAAACCTGGAATAAGGAGGATCATAGGAAAAAAATAAATAGAGTACCTTAAAAATTCTACCCTCCCCATGTTGGAAAATGCTGGTAGATGAGGTGGTTTAATTAGATAAAAGGGGAAGACAAACATATTGTAAGGATAAAGATTAATCCTAAACCAATTAAACTTAATTAAGAAAAGAGGAAGGTGAATTAAATTAAGAAAAATAAATTAAATTTAGAGAAATGTAGAGAATCTCCATGTGGCATCAACCAACATAATAATATCCCTCTAAGAGATAACCTGAGTTAATTTAGGAAGTAGATTGGGGATAAAATCTTGACTCATTAATTGACTCCAAGTAATAAACACAATTTAAAGAATAAAAGGGGGGAGTAAAGAGACAACTAGGAGAAGAAATAGGAATTTTGTGAGGTGAGGATATTAGTTTTAAATAAAAAGTTAAATAAATAATTTTGGGTGACCCTTGCTGAGAGAATGACACATGGGTAGGTGAATAATCAAGTATTAAATTAAAAGAAAAATATTATAATTATGCATGACATGCCAAGTGTCACCTATGAGGACTCCTATAAAAGAAGGGGCAAGCCATGAGAGAGGGGACTTTTTGGGAACCCTATGGTTGGATGGATGATATGATGTGAAAGCAGTGACTACGAAGCTATAGTGAGTTTGGTGAGGTATAAAATTTATTTTAGAGAGGGGACTCTTGAGCTAAGGTTGCTCTCCTCTGCCATGTAGATTCTTCCTCCATTGCACAACCCCATTGCAGCTCGGGGTCCGCGGGGAAGAAGAGTACCCAAGGAGTAGGCTGGGAGGTAAACCGGTGGGTCTTGATTCGGATCAAGCGCGTCATCATACACTCGCAGAAGTGACCGGCAACGAAGAAATTCCAGCGACAACAGAGCAAGCGGAGTCTCGCCTCTCCGGTGTACGGTACATGTGTATTTTGTTATTACTTTATCTTAGATTAAAAGTATATAAACGTGGCGTTATGTTCCTAGAATGAGCATTAGCGATGTGTGTGTTGATTGAATTGAAATCTCTATGTGTTTGTTTTCCAATTGTAATTGCTGTGTAAAAAAAATAAAAAATAAAAAAAAATGAGCTTGATATATATATAGTTGTAGTTGGGTCATTTCACTGTTTTAGCTGGGTCGTTATAGTGAAGGCCTCAAATTCTCCACGATAAATGCCTAGGGTGCAATGATGTTAAGACAATGATGACTCTAAGGACTAAAGGTGATGATAGGAATAAAAGAGAAACAAACAACAAGAAAACACCTAGTGTAGTGGTGCCAAATGTAAACTAACCATATTAATGATATTGCTCTAATACAAGCAAACACGTCATATCAAAGAAAAATACCTCTAGCCTATAGGTGGTATTAAATCCTCAAACAATCCTAAATCTATTGTTTCATATAACCTTCCAAATAACTTGACGAAATCTCATTCCTGCAAGTAGATTTGTCCAGAGAAAGGTAGGGTAGAGAACCAACTGCTTCCCACAACCAAACCTATAAGGTTTTTTCCTAAGATTGGTCACTATAGTTACCTTCGTCCCATGGTGGTGGTCGAGTCTTGAGGTTTTTGGTAGTCAGCCAACACACGAGATTCCCTGCCGTGGGTTGGGTAGACTTGAGGAGAACCATTCACACAATGACCAAGCCTAACCCCCTCTGAACTAAGTTTTTGACGCACTTCGGCTTTGGACCATGGGATAGTGAAGGATTTTAAGCTCCCTAATATGTCAACTTTTATGTCTCAATGAAAGAGATCGATGGGTGTTATTAGAAGCATATCCCATCGATCCTACACCTAAACTATAAATATTGTTTTGGCCCTGGTGCCCAAGTGGGCTTAAACTATGTATGTTGAGTTATTAAGGTGTAGTATTTCAAGTCTTGGCTTGACGGTGTTAATCAACCTCATGTTTGCTTAGGGTGTGAGTGTGCGAAAATACTGTGTCAGGTGAATGAGTTAATTGAGCATGTTTTACGATGCCATGTTCTATGGAAAAGTGTTGAAATACTGTAAATAATGCTAAAAGTGACAAAAAAATAAATAGTCAATTAAGAACACAAAAACCCACCCAAAAAGGCTAACAAGCAACTAAGCAAGAGAGGGAAAACAAGCTACTCAAGGACACATAAAATGCCTAAAAAGTCTAAGATCTAGAGGCACTAATCCGTTGCCAATGATGCAGACAAACAACAACAATCAAAGGTGAAAAATGTTGTAATGGATAGCTATGAAGCTCTAAAACCTAGATGCTCAAGGGGATCCTAAGGGGTAAAGGTAAAACCCAAACTCTAAAGGGAGAAAAGGTAAAATAAACGTATCCAATAGTGTTGTAATGTAATGGATCAGACTCTAAAAATCAGTGGCTAAAAATGATAAAACCCTAGACTCTTCACCCAACCAATCTCTTCCTAACAATTTGGAGGTGTACTTTAAACCTTTGGGAGATTTTTTCCTTCCTCAAAGAGAAAAAATAAGAGAATCTATACCTAGGAGAGACTGAAACAAAGATAAGAAACGCTTCCCAGTCTACGCACAACACTCTTGGAAAATATGAGAAAAAATATATAAATAAATAATAATTTCTCCGAAAAAAATTGTACTGACCTGGAACAGTGGAAAACACAATTTTTGGGCCAAAAAGTGCCTTTGGAACGCAGATATGGGGCTGAAAAGTGTGTTTTTATCTCAGGACTCTCAGTCGGCAGATCTCGCAAAAATTATGTCATCTCTTGCTTGACTAGTACATGTGACCTACACAAAGAACCATAAAACCACCAGGTTCTGAAAATTTGACAAAAAAAGAAATAATACTATAAATAGAATTTGAGAGGCTAAAAATAGCTATAAAAAACCCTGAAATTTACTGAAACTATAGTCACCCAAGAATATTTTATTACACCAATGGAGTCGTCATTTGTTAGTGTGAAATTTCTTGGAAGGTGTACCAAAAACACTTCACTTAAGTCACTAGGTGACATGTGAACCTAACAACAATTTGTAGCTACTTACGCTTAAGATATTTAATAAAAATTGGAAAACCTGCAAAAAAAAGAACATATACAATCCAAAACAAAAAAAAAAACAATGTATATATCCAATGTAATAACCCAAATGGAAATACTTTTTAAAATGAATAAATATTTTATTGATAACAGTTGGTGAAGGATATCTACAAAAAGGGTTTGCAAATCCGCCTTCGTGGGATGGGTCCTTTGATGTCCTTGATGCTTCAGTAATCAATCCTCTCTCTCAATGTGTGAAAAACCCAAAATAATCTAGAGAACTAAAATGGGAGCTCAAGTGAAAAGAAACGATAATGGTGATGATGATAATAATCATGGTGAAGAATGAATGGAAAACCCTCCTATTTATAACAAAGTATTGAGTTAATCTCGAAAATGGTGAATAATAAAATAATGTTGACCAAATCAAGATCTAATTGCTAGGAATAATTTATTATATCTTTTGGAGAGGGAAAATATATTGAAAATGGTCAAAACTCTTTATTTAGAAATAACTAACAAATATAATGATTTATTAATTATTTCTCAAGGATTAAGAATGGTGTGAAATTGAAATAATTATTAAATAGTGATTTATTTAATTATTCCTAGGAGACTAGTAAAATGTGCAAGGAATAATTATCAAACAATGATTTAATAATTATTCCTAGAGAAAATTAAATCAATAATGTTTTATTCAATTATTCTCATGGGGTTTTTTATTTTAATCATAAAATAATTTAATAAATATGGTTTACTAAATTATTTCCCATGGTGTAAGTGATTTTACTATGGCAAAATTAATCCTACATGGTGTATTTCGATCCACCTATTTAGAAATGGCTAGGTGATAATTTTTTGGTGATAACATGTAGTGAACTAAATGTAATTAATTCTTTTGATCAATCTGTAGCCTTGGGAAACAAGCATTCCAATGATGATGAATTTATTGATGTATGCAATCATGAATGCCCAGGTGTATCAACTGATCTTTTGATCTCTCATGAAGATTTAACTTTGGATCCGGAATTTGATTCGGTCAAAGAAGATGTGCTTATTGAAACTTCCTCTTCATCTCACTATCCCTTGCACTTTATCATTTGAAATGCATCTACTTACGATGGAGATACTCCATGTTCTCCAAGTCCATCATCTGATGAGTTAACCTATCAATTGGCACAAGTTGGTGAGATTATCCATGATGCAAATGAAAACAATCAAATCTTTGAGTACTCTTCCCAACCCTCATCATCTCTTCTCTTTCATGAAGACAATTCTTCAAATCATCTTGCTCATGAAATTTCCTCAATTCATTCATCTTCGAATTTGCGATCAGAAGAGTCTTTCGACTTGAGTAATCTAGTTGTTGAAGTTGAAAAATCCAGTGAAATCAGTGACAAAGATGGTTTCCATCTAGGGAGTAATGGATTTATTGAAACCAGTTGTAAGAGTTATGCTCAAACCATGCATGCTCTGGTTCAATCTTCAAAATGCGATTTTACAATCCTAGGAATTTCTGGGACCTGCCAGGTAGTCGAGGCACTTCAACTTTCGTTGATGGTTCTGTTAGGACCTTGCAACTTTGGAAAGCCCCCTAAACTAAGTCAGATTTGGTTTTTCCCGTACAATCCTTCTCTTTTCATAGTTTCACTCTATGAAAATTATTTTTGAAAAATGTTTGGTATTTCAGGTATGATCTTTCAAATTTCCAATATTTCACTTCTGACCAGATTCAAGAATGTTCTTCAGTTCATTCATCTTCATGAAAATCTCTCGCATCAAGCTCAAGTTTGGAATGTGTATCTCTCATAGAGTCATGGTATTGTGAAGTTTACATTCCAAGGACTATCTTTTTCCAAGGAATCATGCTTATCGAATCCATTCCTTAATATTCAGCTTTTGGTTCTTCTTGCGAATGTTATATTGCAAATATTTCCCTTCATCGCACTTGAAATCCTCTTGAGTGATAACGAATGCACAAGTTATTACACGAATCAAGTTCTCCTTCATTCAACACGTCCTAACTGGTCTCATGTATTTGTTGTGATGGCATACCTTTCAAATTCTTCTGATGATTACAATGCTTGTATAGTTTGTCATCAGTTACTGGAAAATGGTTTGTCACATTTGACTTGCGAGGAAGTTGGTTCAATTGTTGAGAGCATTCATAGAGCTGTCCAACTTGATTTATATTGGTTAATTACAAACCGCGAGTCTGATGCTTTAAAAAACCCATATGATCATTATTCTTTCTCCAATAATTGTCATTCAACTTATTATTTTGCCATCAACACATCCAATGACAATTGTTTTACATCCTTTGATCTTAATCATTCAATACCTCATTATTTGGATTTTTGTCAAGGAGTTGAGGCACTTCAGCCTTCGCTAATGGTTATGTTAGGTCCTCGCTGTCTTGACATGAATGCTGAATATGACCATATATATTTTCCCTCACATGATTCCCATATTAATCCCCTTCCTCTAATTGAAAATTTATCTTTTCAAATATTTCAGGGTTTTCAAGAGGATCATCATGAATTTTACGATCCAACCATTGAATGGTTGGAACAGGCTTACCTGCAAAGCTTCGTCGCAAATAACAAATTTTGATATCCCCTCATGCTTGCTAAGGAGATTAGTGTAGATGGAGATACATCCACGAGAAGCTTCCAACATTTGTTGAAAGATGGTATTCATCAAAAAGGTAAGAATGTGAATTGGATGAAAGTAGTGGTCGTGAGACATCTTTCTACCTATAGGCAAGACCTTTAAATTTTTGTGCAAGTTTTTCAAGTTTATATCTTTTTTGTTGCACATTAATTTTTATTTGTTTTAATTGTTCTAATCTTTGTGGATGCAGGTTGGGAAAAAATACGGTGGCTTCATTGGAAATTTCATTATAGATGACCCCAACTTTCTAGTTGTTAGTTTAGGAGTAGGATTAAGCTGCATCCTAGTTTTCCTTCTCTTACACTCATCTTGTGTTGTTCTCTTTAGTCTCTCTTGTCTTTTATTACTTTTGTCTTCCATTATGCTTTGGTTTAGATTATTTTGCTTGTCTTCTGGTTTTGTTTCCTTGTTGTGTGTTGTCTTTCCTTCTGTTTTGTGAGACCATGCCTAAAGATGCTCTATCGGCTCAAAGGGAATGTGGCAAAATAAGACTTTGTAACACTGCAACATTTGGCTAAATCTTTTGCCTTCTTCCTTGTCTGGGTTACATCTTTGGGGTTGATGATGTTCCAATGAAAAATATTATCCTTTTGTTAAGAAAGCCTTGTGTCAAACCATGACCTATATGTCTCTTCTGGAAAACCTCATCCTTGCACTCATGTTTTTATGTTTTGGTGTTTTCAAGATGATCTAATCAAGTAGAGAAGGACAAAGGGAAGATATAAATGAGAAAACCAGTATCATAGGTCTTATATATTCTTCTCTCAAGGGACAAGCTCTCATGCTCTCAATAAATCAGGATCCCTCTTCCACCCATAAATAAATAAGTGTTGATGCACAATCCTCTTTGAATAAATAAATAAAGGCAAAATAAGAGAAAGGCTTCCTGCGTAGAGAGGTGAAGCAAGCAACTTTGTCGCGGTACTGTCCAAACTTGTTGGTAGCCGATCAATGTTTGTGTTCTTGTAGTGACTCCATCAGGGTACCGTCCAGGCCTGTCGATAGTGGAGCAACACCAAAGATGAAATCTATACTCTGAAAATCTAAAGCTTGCAAAATTCATTACCCTATCTTGGTTCGAAACATTGTGTGATTGTTGATCTTGTGTTTTGTTTAACTAAGTAAAGGAATGAAGGGGATTATGTTTATGCACAGGGTAAGTGGGGAAGCCATGGTAATCTAAATGATGAATCAATAATTCCTGAAGAACTAGACCCTGCACAAAAGAATTGACCAAAGCAGAGAAGATGGAGTTCTACTAGTGTGTCGTCAAGTGTTGTTACTGCGACAAACACCCTCCAAAATTTCGGAGCTTACTGTGCATCTTGCAATCGGTCATTCCATATTCACGTCTTTGTTATCTGATGATTTTAAGCTCCCTTACTGGATCATAAGTGTCGAAGTCACTTGCTCACACATGCTCAGTCTGCAACAAGTTCATGAGTGCATTATTTTACACAAGCTTGGACAAGCATAGCACGTTCCATCAAGATTGTGCTTGTGCGATGTTAGATCCATATCGAATGTTAATGCACACTAACAATGACAACTTCTCACATTATAGATGTGTTTGTACTTTTATTTCTGTGATTTTTTGAAAACTTTTGCCCCTATGCACCTTTTTTTCGTGAGTATCGCTTTCATGTTTTCAGTTGTCGCTTTAACTTTATTTCACTCTAACTAGTGTCATTTTCATGTTATCTTTTCTCTGGCATGAGTTACTTTCACTAGCATTCACATATTGCAAGATTCGTTCACACTTTAGAAATTGTCGTACTTTTTACATGTTAGCTATCGCACATGTATGAATGCTTATTATGGTGGTTTTAAGGGGTTATTTCTATGTGAATGAGTTTGTCTAAAATGTAAACATAAATCGCACCCATTCCCAAAGTTTTAAGCAATGTCACACAAGTGTTGTCACAGTCATTGTAAAGTGTATCTTAAGTGTCACACTTGTCATAACTTGTAAAGTTGTCACACAGAGGGAAATGCATTGTTCATGTGTCGTGGATCATATTTATTGGTTGATTCGTCAAGTATGATAAGTATGTTATCACATTTGAAGTCTTATCACTGTTCACATCAATCTCACTGGTCTCATACTTAGCCATTTTGGAAAGGCTTCCTGACCAAGAAACCTAGCTTCACCGGGCCTCCTTAAACTACACACTGCACAGTTTCGGTCCTCTAGTTGTGACCTTCCCCCTTGGAACTGCACAATGTATAGTTCCTGCCTCCCAGGACTGCTGCACTATGTAGTTTTTGTGCTCAAGCCCTGGCCCTGGCCTCCATAATTGCATAATTGTTTCTCTTATCATAGCCCTAACTGTGCACTACGTAATTACAAACCTCAATCTTGTTATCTGATCCTCTAGAATACGCAATCACACATTATCTTGACTTCCCTTATCTTTGGGAACTATGCAATATGTCCTCTCAATGTCCATCCCCTCAGCTTGCCTCACTGGCTCCCAGAACTGCGCAGTTTTCTCCCTTAGTCCAACCATGAACTACACACTACATAGTCCCAAGGCTCAAGCCTCATCCCTGATCTCTTGAACCACACAATTGTGCAGTCACCTGGGCTTATCTATCCTCCAGAACTACTAAAAGGGTTGATCCAATGCCTATCATCATGAGCTCATAGACTGTGCAATTTTATTTCTAAGCCCAGCCTAAACTACGCATTGCACAGTCTCAAGGCTCAAGCTTCACCCATGACTGTCTAAGATGTGCAATTGTGTAGTTATTGAGCATCTTTCCCAACTTGTCACCCGGTTCCGGCTCAGTTAGTGGATCAATGTGCACAATCTTAGATTAGGGGTTTATCATACTGATGTCGTCTTGTCATGAGTGAATTGAAGATGCAGGAATTCTACCATGTTGTGGAAAGATGATGAAGAAGGATATGGAGAAGGAGGACATGCTAGAAGACACATATGGAGTTGAAGAGATAAGATGATTAATAGGTACGAAGAAGAAGGAACATCAAACTCTAACTGAAGATCAAGATCAAGATCATGTGGAAGACTCCTCATATTTAAGTCATAAGGAGGAGGAAGAGGAAGAACATGTACCATTTGTTCAAGAAGCCACAAATAAAGAAGCAACAAGAAGGACAACTTGGCACTATCACATCATCATGGAGTCCATGTCATCAGTGTCATGTCATGTCTTGTCACAAGTCATCATATACCACATCATTATTGTGGATTATGTTATTACCTATTCGAAATGTATTGCAAAGTGAAAGTCCAAAGGACACACATGGAATATGAAGAGTCATCTAACTAGAAAAGTCATAGGAAGTCAAACAGTCATGAGGGTAGTCAAAGAGTCACAAGGAGGGTGAAGCATCATCCCTTATTTATACATACACCCTCATTGTGTGGGTAGAGGAATTTTCACCTTGGCTCCTCCCGTAAGACATTAGAGAGACAAATCAGTTCTTTTGAGGAGCAAGAAATGGTTCCAACGCTCCACTATTGGAGCTAGTGATGTTCATTATATACATGTGTCTTGGAACTTTTACTTAATAACATAATCCTTCAATGCCAACATGTTCTTCATGCATGGATTATGGATATTTATAAGACTATTCTATGAATGTTTGTAATTCATGTTTGCTTTCATTTGTGCTAGAGTAGTTTAACTATTTCAATTATTTGGGTACTTATCATATTGAGAATGTGTTGTAATTTCTATTATCGTTTTTGCATTCTTGTGGACTATTCCATTGAATATTAGACAAATCTTCCTCATTATATTGTTTTCAATTACCATCACATCTCTATGGACTATTCTGCTTGATGTTGCACAGACCCTTCTTGTTCATGTGTGCCACTACTAGGGTGGTACTAATACCTCTCTCTTAGAGGCTCACTTTTCATCCCATTCACAATGAAATAAATTTGAGACACATATGATCGAACACTCACCAGACACATCCCCCTTTCTTTTCGAAGGTGCAGGCACACTTGTATCACTTGCTGACAGTTAGAGCCAAGGCCTATCTCTAAGATACATGGCAACTAGGCCAATATTCCAAATGGGGCTTGTACTCCAAATAGTTTGAAGTCTAATTGGCACTTCACATTGGGGGGACCCCTTGGTTGTTGGATTTCCAACATCATCAATAGTACTATAGCAACCTTATTTTGTAAATTTTTGTATGCCACATCCTTCAGAGAATCATAGGGACTTACATATACAAGAGGTCTCTTAAATGGCTGTATAGACAAATTAGATTTTTGTCTCTTAATAAACATCTTTGATCTTTCCAAGAAGTAATGGTATGTGTCTCAAGCACTTCCTCTGAGAGAATTACTCCATATTTTCCAAGCTCTCTTAGGATTGTGATGAAGCCTACCACACTGAGCATACCTACAAACTCTCCCTTGTTGAAATTTTATAAAGGAGCCATAGAAATACCTTGTTTGTAAAGTACATGGAATTCTTTCTTTTCAAGAAAACTAATATCCATAGCCACTATATTGCCTAACTCGGGAAGCCAATCACATAGGTAGTGGAGCAGAGGCACATAGGTAATGGAGGCACCCACAACAACATATTTCTCTATCTCTATGTAAGAACCTCTATTCTCATTGTCAAACAACTTTTTCAAAATATTTATCTATTGTTTAAGCTCTCAAGCTTTTCTACCTTGTTTACTCAAGTAAGCAACACCAAGTTCAATAGAAGGAATTTTAGAAAAGATAAAGATTCTTATTTTCTCTCCACATGTTCCATTTAATGATAAGATTTCCAAATTCATATTTTGATTATGTAACATGTTTGGGTTTTGTACTACTACTAATCATCAACCCTTAAATGTATAGTTGGTATATTGAGTCTATTGTGAACTAAGTTGTAAATGGGAAGGCATATTTGATAATAATATTCCCTTGGATAGATATTAGGTCAGACCCAAATGAATTAGAAACTAATTGGAGCAATGCATATAATCCAATCCTAGATGCCTTTGAGGGGGTTTTTATCTTTATCTATCATGATGAGACTACACTTATGGATACTTTGGAAAAATTTTGCAAGAATTATATTTTAGAAACACCACATTTGTGCTCCATACCTTTAAAATTTTGAACATTGTTTTCCAAAAAATTTAGAGAGAGTGACACAATATTTATACCTTGCATGGTTTCTTTTCTAAGAACAAAGAACTTGATTGAGCCTTAGAAATGCATAATGCTTCTTCTGAACTTCATTAATAAGGCCATGGAATGTCAAAATTCTTCATATAAAGGCAGATGATGAACAATGGGATCCTCACTGACTATTTGTTTGGGAAAGGCATTTTCAATATTTATTAATTGTGAATGAAATTTATATTACATAACTCCTTATGTAGCTGGAATTTCAAGGATGAAACCAAGCCTATTTTACCGTCCCCTTGACCAATGATTCATTCCATTTCATAATGACTTGAACATGAATGTAGAAACATACAACCATCTCAGACCTTCGATCCTGAATACCCATGTGCTTGATCTGTGCCAAGACACCTAGAAATATGATAACATTAAAAACTAACATGGAACTAAACTCAAGTAGCAGGAACCAAACCATGTGATTTAGAAACATTCAACTAACACATGAACAATACTCTCCTTGAATAGGTGGTGGATAAAATTGTTCCAATGAAAACACCTTTGACATCAATCTCAATATGACTAACATAAATGACCTGATGCACTGGGAAAAGGTTATATTAACTAACAATTTCTCAGTAAATAATACTACCCATTTCATATTCTATCACATAGTTATAAGATTTGGATGCATATTATCCTCACCAATAATTAAGGTTGAAATTTTATTTTCTTGGGGGGGTGGGGGTGCAATGGTTTCACTTGTGAAAAAGTTCATGATTCATCACCACAAGACAATGTAGTAGTATCCATAGGTTAGTATAATTACAAAAGAGATCTTGGAATGTGGATTGACCAAGGTGTGCTCAATCAATAGGGATGTTTGGGATGAGAGGATTTGTTATGATCCAAGTGGTTTGAAAATACTAAAATGTGAATGAATACAATACACTTCAAGGGAGAAACCTCCTTTTACAATTAGTCCATTGTACAAGGCAAGATATGATGATCCTAATATTGGGTTTCCTTGGTATGTATATAGGATAAAAAGCATACAATTAAAATGTGAATGAATACAATACACTTCAAGGGAGAAACCTCCTTTTACAATTAGTCCATTGTACAAGGCAAGATATGATGATCCTAATATTGGGTTTCCTTGGTATGTATATAGGATAAAAAGCATACAATTAAAATGAAAGGGTACAATGAAAGATTCTATATGGCCTACTAATATAATACTAGAAATGTAATGTCTCAATATCTAGGGCTATGAGGGGGTTTGTACTTAATATATGTCTTTTTCTTAGGGCTTAACATGTCCCTCCCCTTCAAACAAGTGTTGTTCTCTACACTTTACTAACTATGGATTTTTTTTGTGTGAATAACTAATATTCCCATGTTGCCTCTCCCACTGGTAGGTTATTCTATTTGATAAGGTACTTGGTAATTATTCAATTTTGTAGTTGCTAAATCCTTACTTCAAGGATTATTTCCAATTCTAGTATGATTTTACCTTTTTCAAAAATATTTGATTGATAGTTTGGATTGGGATAATTTTGCTAATTACCTTCTTTAAGAAAGTAACATGGAGTATTGAATTAGCATGCTAAGATGGAGGAAACTTAATTTGTAAGCCATACTTCCAATCCTCTACAACACCTTATAGGGACCATAATACTTGGTTGCTAATTTATTATCCCTAATTTTTTTCTTAAGGGACATTTGCTTATATGGTTGTAGCCTCAAAAATATTTCATTCCCTACTTCAAATTACCTTTAAATGCAATGTTGATTTACTTGTTGTTTCCTATTTTGTACTATAACCAAGTTTTCCTTTAATAGTTTCAACACCTCTTGTTGGTTCCCTATGTGGTCCTCTTGATGGATGGAGGTTGATATCAATGGAGTTATCTAATGGAAAAATTTTCTATGTAGTCTAGAAGGATGTGTTGTATCACCATTCTACCAAGAGAAACCACTTGATCCATTATGTCTATTTATCAAATGCAACGCAACAAAAATATCCTTCTAAACATTTTTTTCCCAATCTTACTTTTTCCATTAGATTGAGGGTGATGTGATGAGATGTGAGCTAATTGAATACCCCAAAAAGAAACTTAGTCTAAAAATTTCCACTGAAAGTTGGATCTTAGTTGGCTTAGTGGGCCCTGAACTAGGTTCATAATTAATTGAGCTAAACAAATCCCTACACTACTAGCCCTTTTGGCATCAATCCGTAGAGCGCGGACTGAGGTCTCACCTGAAGCAGTATGGGGGGATACTGGAACCAAGTTTTCGCACCCAGAGATGGTTACGATGTCGTTGTATGCCCTAACTTTTCTTTTGTGAAAATAAATAATCCTTTTAGGGCTTATTGATATACTTCTCTTTAATCGGCCTCCAAACCTTCGCAAAGGTCTACGACTGTCATTCGTAGACCCTAACAAGGCGAACCAACCACTTACATGCTTTTGTAATTATTCTTACTTCTGTATTTACCCAGATCAACTTTAGTATCTGATAACTTCAATATGCATTAATATGTTCTTCGCGTAAATTGATATTATTACTTTCATTCAGATAACAATGTAAAACATATAGATTCGCGCATCAATACAACATTAAATCATGAAACCATTATTTAGCATAACATAGCCACATTTATTCATAACAAAAGTAAATAGATCAACCAAATATATTTCCAGAGTATTCTTCTTTATTATTACTTTAGATCTTTTTACAGACTCTAACTACCCTACGCACTCAGTGTTGGCTTATTGGGGCTTGATCCAGGTTCAGAAGTGTTTTAGCCAAACAAATCCCGAAACTACCGACCCTTTTGACAACAATCCGTGGAGCACGGATTGAGGTCTCGCCTGAGGTAGTAAGGGAGGGTGTTGGAACCAGGTTTCTGCACCCTAGGGATGTCTTGATGAGGTCTAGGAAGTTCGCAACCCAATCCTGCATGGTCACGCTGCCCCTCGCAAGTTTCTGACCTTCATGTAGTTTTGGTACAGAACGCAACGAGGTGTTGTCTAGATTATTTATAGATCTAACTTAATTTTGTGGGCCCAATAGTCCTAACAATCATTCATATTCATAACAAGTGTGCGCACTCATAGAATGTAAAGAGATGCATGAACATATAAAAAAAGCATAAACATATAGATCTATGAATAGATGCACAATATTTCAGAACCAACTTAGCTTTTATTAAACTTTTGTTCTGTTACAATCCCAACTCCACCCTGTTCACTCAATTTTTGGGGTCTGTGCACACAGCTGCGGACTCTACCAAGCCTCTACGCACTCAGCTGCAGATCCTCTCTCTACTACTATGACGCAAGGCTCAGACTTATAGACTCAGAGCGAATATCAAACTCAAAAAACCATAGCACTTAAGATCAATACTTGACAAAAAACTGCCTTCTACACTTAGAGCCTCGCTCTATTTATACATTCCCATGGTCCGCGGACCATGGGTACGCCGACACATCTTATCTTAAATTACAATATTTTTAGGGTGGACTACTCTCGCGCTCCGTGCCTGTATTTTGCAGGGTCTTCACATTATGTTGATCCAAAACAGGGCTTTAAGCCCCAAAAATATGCTATGGGGGGATCCGCTGCCTAACAGGCCCCCAACACAATCATCGTGACTCGTCCCAAGTCACTCGGTTGGTGAGGTCATCTTTACTTGGAGTCCATCCAGTAACTTTTGCACTTCGCGGACGTCTGCCACACATTCCTCCGTTGTCCGCTGTATCAAGTGTGCGCGACCCTTTGATGCATCGTCGTCAAAGGCACCCTCTTGCTTTTGTGCATATGTATCCTAGATCTGGGCCAACTTCCCCTCGATCGTGGCGGTGCCCATGAACGCTTCTTTGATCCAAGGCTAGATGCGTGCTTTAAGCCTTGCTTCTTTCTGGCGTGAGGCATCCACCTGTTCCTTCAGAGCCTGAGCCTCCCTCATCTTGGCCAATCACTGAGTGAGGACGACTGTCTGTGTAATCCCCCAGACATTGTCATAGGCCTGTTGCAACTCCCGCACTTCTTCCTCTAACTACTGTAGCATTGGGTCCTCTTGCAGTGAAGTGAGCGTGAAAAGGGACTGATCCAAAAATCTCGTGCAGTCTTGTACAACGTGCCCCATCTCCTCCAACCCTGATTGAATGGTGTGGTGGCACTGGTCTCTGACCTCTAGGAGTGTAGAGGGCTGTGCCTTTAGCCTCAGCTCTGCAATCTGCAAGTTCAGCTCCAACTGAACCCTCGCAGCCTCCTCTTGGGTCTTTCAGACTGCAGCTGCTAAGTGGTAAATTTTGTCCGCGGTGGGGAGTGCCACTGGCACGACCATGTATGGTACGCTGCTACAGGCTTCCTCCACGGCTTGTTCAAATCCCTGGTTTTGGGAAACCAGGTTGTTGCGCTGCAGGATGAGTTGTTCTAAATGTACCTTCGGCTCGCTCAAGACTTGGAGAGCGTGGCCCTCCTTGGTGCGAAGCTCAACAGTTACCCCATCCTGCAACTATTATAAGGTTTCTTTGGGAAGCGCAACAAAATTCAATCCCCAACCCCTCATGTCACCCTCGACTTCTGCTAGGACTACGCCTTCTAGTAGCACTAAGGTGTTCACTGTGTGGGCTCGCACCATCTGTTCAGCTTCAGATGCACCATCTACAAGGTGCGGCGTCGTCCTTCCTGGGTGTTGCACCTGTAATGCCTGCAATTGCACTCTGAGTGCCCCCAACACAATTGTCTGCTCCGTCACTAATTCTACAAGAGCATCCTTAGTGCATTGCGCACTGGTTCACCACTGTCAAGAAGGTCTCCCTCATAAGGCTTTGTTACCTTTTTCTTTTTCCATGTGGTGGGCTTTTCCTGGACGTGCGGCCTCTTGAGTTAGGTCGATGTTGGTGTAGGTTTCGTTCGTCCCTCTGTCTCAACCTCCCCCTGTATGTCCTCCTCCATGGAAATTTCCCTGCCTTCCTCGATCTCTTCGGTGGTCGTGGTTGTGATTTCTACCATATGTGCAGTCGCTGCTCCCTCAGCCACCTTCTGCTACGCGATCGTTTCCTATTCCTTGTGCTTTCTCTCCACCAACTTTGCGATGCGCAGCTTGGCTTCCTTCTTCCGCTGCTGTGCTACAATCTTTTCTAGTTCTGCCAATTCCGGAGCACGCCACTCCGGAGACCATGCCACCATTACATCAAAGATTGTGTCATCTATTGCAATGAATGGAAGCTTCACCCATTTTCAGGTTGGGTCCTTTCACGCCCGGATACACAAATTATGCATATCCTCTTTGAATTCGGTCACGCTTTGCAAACTATTGTATACTGCCAGGGACAAGTGCGACCTATGGTTGATCCATGTTCGGATGCTCAACTCCATGAACACCCAAAACACCTTGATATCGTGAACCCTCGTCGTGTCTTTCGGCGCCCAGAGCGAAGTGTACCTCGCGACTTCAAGTGGGTTCCTCTCAATGGTGGGAAACTGGCTGTCCTCCGGCAGCTCCCCTACAACCAGTAGGATGGATAAGAGAAACCACGCATAGTGGAAGGTCTTACCCTGCTCTTGGGCCTCCCTACAATTTGTCAAAAATTCATTTCAGAGAAACTGTGCCCAGTTGAACTAGACCCCCTCTGCACATTGCTCTGCCAACGCAATTACAGATGCTAGCACCTTGTCTGTGTGACATTTCCTCATGAGCTTATTGGCCAACATCTGGGTGGCGACATGCACCCCTTGGTCCTTGATGCTTTCTATTGCATACCTTCGCTTCCTCTTCTCTAGCTTATATTTGGCCTTCATAGCTTCTGTGAGGCCCAAGTCGCTACTCTTTCCTGGCTGCGGGATTGTTTCCTTTGATAGGCAGTCGAGAAATCTAGTGAATTAAGTTGGCCATGATGGGAATCGACTCCTCCAACCATAGATACCCATCATGTACTAGACATAGTAGCTTCCGAATGACAAAAATTATGATGGGTGCACAGTGGTAGTAGGGTATCCATCGCAGATGGAGTAACCCAGCCTTCTCCACACCGCGTAACCATTTATGTTGTAGTAATTTCTCCACGGACAACTGTGGGAACTTCTCATTGTTCGCGAGGTCCCAGTCTTCAAACTTTATATTTGGTACCCATCCCAGCGATGGACCGTCAAACCTTATTTCATTCAGAAGAAGCGGGGTTTCGAGCGCACTCTTCGTGGCATCTAGGTTCTTCGGTATCTTGGTTTTTCCTTTCCACGAGGGTATGTAGGGGGGTAACTTTATCGCTAAAGGTACTTGGGAAACATTTTCCACCTCATCGTCCTATGCTTCAATTTGAGTGGTCAGAGCTTGCAAATGTTCCTCCTCCTCCTCGGTTTCAACGGTGATAGCTTTGCCCTTCTCTGCCATTGACAATTTACTGACTCGTGGGTTCCATGGTGATACCCGGACCGACCCCATTGTTTGCTTGTCTTTTTTTGGTCACGACATGCATGGGGACTATGGAACCTCTGGTGCAGCTATCGCCTCTCTAGTCTCCTCCTGTGTCACACGATGCTTTGGGGTACTCTCCACAAATCTCACTCTAGTTCTTGCAGCCATCATCATTTCTATACTAGATTCGTTCGGTCGCGTACTCAGAGGTGGCAAGGTAGCTTGGTGCTCAATGCTCTGTACTGGCTCAAATCTCAAACAACCAAGTGTTGCCTCGAGGCTACCCCATGGGTTTTTATAATAACATTTGAATTTGAATTCGAACATTCCCTCCACTTCTGAGTCATTAATACCTTCTTGGCGACAGTTTTCCCTGAATCTAGCTCTTAATTCCTGTCTTAATGGCGTGTTGCCCGCTCCTTTCTGCCTTAAATTGGACCTCTTGTCATGAACAGTGACATCAACAATCACCTCCCAGACTCCCCGCGTAGCAACGCAGCCCCTTGCACGCGACTGTAACCCCTGTGACATACCGGCCCTGCACGAAACCTTCTTCCTGCGCAGCTCTCTTGCAGACTCGTTTATAGTCTTGCACCTTCTTTCAACTGCTTCGAGCACTGAGACTGTACTTCCTACATATAGTCAAGTGTTCACACCACCAGTCCAAGGCTTCACCTTTCCTGCTAGCCCAGGCTGCGGGCACCTTTCAAATACCCTTGCGTCGCGTTCTTCTTTGTATAGTATGCTCCTCTATTTAGTAAGATGTGGGCGCAGCCATGGTGGCAGGGTTGCAACTCCTTCTAATGTAATAGTAGGGCTGGCTAGACTTGGTCCCTTCATGCTTAGTTTCTCACGGCTGGCTTGGGCGACCTTGATTTCTAGTTCGTTGATTTCTTCGTCTAATGTCACACTTTTCTTCCTCAGTCGGTCCCACTCTTTATCAAGATCGCGAAGCTTCAAGCTCCCTCGCCAAATGGCTACCCATAACTGCCTAATTCCTGTACCCAGATCCTTGCATCTTGCCCCAACCACGGGAGCTGCAATCTAGAGATTCTCCTATATTCTCCTGGTCTCATCTCTTCTTGTCAGCATTGGGGTCATTTCCACACTCCAATTTTGTCTTATGGTCCTATAAGCCCATTGAACCACTGGTACGCGCAGGTCCCAGTCGGTTCGTCCCGTTTGGTAAACTCTATTCATGATTCTGCATAGCTTGTGAAGGATCTGACATGGAATTTTTGTAGCATGCGTCGCATTCTCTGCGTCGGGTTAAGATTTTCAATCCTTAGTCTGGGGTATGCTTGCAGACGACTTTGTCGACACAGGTGAGTGCGCAAACTGCTTCGTCTTGGTTGCCCATCTCATGTACGATGCTGGGGACTTCCACATCGTAAGCGCATTCGTCTTCTATATTCACGCCAGCTCCCCGTAGTCTTCTGAGGTGTATGCCCCCATCGTGTGGCTGTCACACGCAATGCCCATTCTAGCACACCATACTGCTGATGTTTCAGTACTGCACTTTCAAATTGGTCTAAGGATTCCTCCACTCTTGTTACCCCATCATCTATTGGCAGTTCCCTTGCTTCGGTTGTCACGCGCCACAGTGATCTAATCATCATGTTGCAATTTAGCATTGTTACTTCATGCAACCGATTCTGCCAGCATTCTATTTCTTCATCTGAATCCGAAGTACAGGAACTATGGCGCTCCCACGAGATTTTCCCATCTGCTGTCGGGTTTACCAAATCCTGGTCTTGCGCTGTTATCTGGTAAATGCAATCCAACTCATCATCGCTGTCATTGTCGCACACCAGTTCAGTGTAGCGCACTCCTTGGGTTGGATCTAGCGAAACTACTACACGTAGAGACTTTTTCTCGAATATCATCTTTCACTTATTCAGGTTGATGACTCCATTCATATCAGTGGCCCAGTCTATTCCTAGCAATGTGGGATACAGATTGCTGTCATCCATCATCTCTATCACCTCAAAGTCTGTCTGCGTGCTCGTGCCTTCGATTCCACAGTCACCCCTTGCAACCTTCCCATGGGCAAGATCTTTCGTTGGTTCGCCATCCATAATTGAATCGGGGATCACTGCAATGCGAGCCTGCCTATGTGTTCCCATGTCTGCTTAGGTAACACATTCGCGTCTAACCCAAGCCTAGGATTACTTGATCCATTTCATACTCGCCAATTTACGTCGTCAATCTCATTTCCCTCCCGGTGCACAATGCATGCCTTCCCAGCTTCCGGACTATGCGCGGTTCACCCGACCCTGCACACCTAATGATCAGCTCTTGTAGTCCTTTAACTACCTTATTGTCGCGCAGTAGTTTCATGCATGTCTCTAAAAAGATAGTAAGCATAGAAGGATCCATTCTCAGCTCGGATTGATCCTTACTACCTGAAGTAGAGGCCTCTGTGAAGCTCTTCTTAGCTTCCATAAAAATCTCCTTTGTGCATTCCAAGTCAAACTCAGGTTCCTTTGTAGGAGCCTTGCGAACCCATGTATCTTCCTTGGGCTACTTCCCCTTGTCTTTCCCTATGGTTGCACCACTTCTAAGCATCATGTTCATGTTGGGGTCTTCTTCGCGCGGTTCAAACCTTATCATTTAGATATTCTGAGTCGGAGTAGGCTATAGTACCCCTTTCTTGTGCATCTGTGTGATCAACGTAGGACAATCTATCATTTCATGATCAAACTGCTCACCGTACGAACAAGATATTCTTGTCGAATTGGTACAATCACGAACATAGTGCCCTGGTCCTCCACAATTATAACAAATTAACTTTCCATGGCCTCTTCCTGGCCACATTCCTCCTTGTCCTCGACCTCGCCCTTGAAATCCAACGTGCGCCATCCCCGCAGCTGGGTCAAGGCCTGGTGTTTCCATCTACATTCTATATGCTGGGGTCCACTCCATCATTAACTTGTAGTTGTGACAAGTACGCTTGTCATGGCCCACTGGTCCACAAAATTTGCAAAACAGCTGCTGGGGAGTCTATGTATACGTCTATAGCAAATGACAGTTATCTGTCATGTGCTTTCCTCCCACTTGATAGATCGCGCACCAGAGTGCTCGCGCACCAGAGTGCAAGTGCCCCACTTGGTCCTGCCTATGCCTCTGGTCTCAACGTCATTGGTCCCCCTCTTGCCAAGTAGTTTTCAAATACTTGACAGTGATCCTTATCGTGGCCCTAGCCTTTACATTTTATGCACCACACTTCTTCACGCACCTCTGGCAGTGACACCCTATCCTGCTTCAAACTCTGCATGTCCAAGCATAGATTCTGTAGTTGCGCATGGATCTGTTGGACTCCCAATCCCTGATCTTGTATTGGTGTTTCATGAAACCTCATCACCATCTCCAGTGCTTCGGCCTGGGTTGAAAGCTTCTGTTGTGACAATGTCGTCCTCAGGTGTGGTGTCAAAGACGCCACAAACCTGCGCAGTGTTGTGCATCAGTTAGTGTCATATTGGCCTTGCGGATCGTACTCTTCATTCTTTGATCTAGATCCCAAAGGGTATCACCTGGAAGCATCACGATCTTTTTAAATCCGATGATTGACTGTGTCTCTGATTTCGACCGACTAAATTCTCTGTTCAGCGCATTCTGGATCTCCACTATTCTTGCATTTGGGTGATCATTCAAGTGCTTGATATACCATGTCAACACGTGACTCACTAATGTGGCCTTCTTATTGTTGTCATCCATGACTCCTTGTGCTTCCCATACTACTCTTACCACGAACCAGAATTGGTTTGAATCCTCATTCCCTACTCCTTTTAATACGGGAAGATTGATCGCGCTTGTCATGCAGAACTGCAGGTTTGGTGGAGGTGGGGTGGTTGAAGATGGAGGTGAAGTAGGTGAAGTGGGTGATGGCATAAGTGGAGGTCATAACTGCGGAATGCACTGCCTTATCAAACTGACTACACTTCTCGGGGAAACTCGAGTGTGCTCTTCCTTGCTCACTCGCAGAGGTGAAATTAAAGCACTGTTTCCTAACCCTTCGATCCCTTTGTAGATCTTTCCACTCCGCGTTGTTCCGATCATTTAATGTATTCGCATAACTCGCTTTTCACATAACAGCATCTTAATCTAGATATTTAGGGATTTTATGTACCTACCTCACGGTCCCTTGAGAAAACATTGTTCAACTTCACTATAGCTCACGATTGTGTCTATTGCGAACTCAGTGATAAACCCCCTATTATCCGATCGAGCCAATGGTCCACAACCCATGCGATCTTATCTTCTGATGCCTCTAGTCTGCGCACTAATTCTTGAGTCCACACTATTGGTTGATCAAGCTTGTACCTTCCCTGGCTGTTGGCTAACCTTGTGATCCAATCATACAGCTCTGAAGAGAAGGATGCAATGAAGATCTCGTGGATTTTTGTATATACATAGCGATCTAGCCACCTCTTCTTAGATATCTGTGGAGTTCGGTTTTCCTGTGTCACAAACTCGTGAATCTTCTGATCCAACCAATCTGCAATTTCTTCCTTTGTAGGGTTCTAGTGTTCTGACATCAGACATCCCTTAGGCAGATCTCGGTCCCCGCAATGGAACTATTTATTGGCTTATTGGGGCCTGACCTAGGTTCAGAAGTGTTTTAGCCAAACGAATCCCAAAACTACCGGCCCTTTCGGCAATGGTCCGTGGAGCGCGGACTGAGGTCTCACCCGAGGTAGTAAGGGAGGGTTCTGGAACTAGGTTTTCACACCCTAGGGATGTCTTGATGAGGTCTAGGAAGTTCACAACCCAATCCTGCGCTCACGCTGCCCCGCACAGTTGTCTGACCTTTGCGTAGATTTGTCACAGAAAGCAACGAGGTGCTATCTAGATTCTTTATAGATCTGACTTAATTTTGTAGGCCCAATATTCCTAACAATCATTCATATTCATAACAAGTGCACACAATCATCAAATGTAAAGAGATGCATGAACATATAACAGAAGCATAAACATGCAGATCTACGAATAGATGCACAATATTTCAGAACCAACTTAGCTTTTATTAAACTTCTGTTCTATTACAATCCCAACTCTGCCCTGCGCACTTAGCTATAGGGGTCCGCACACATATTTGCAGACTCTACCAGGCCTCTGTGCACTAAGCTACAGAGCTTCTCTCTACTACTAAGACCCAAGATTTGGACTTACAGACTCGGAGTGAATATCGCACTCAAAAACCCCTAGCACTTAAGATCAATACTTGACAAAACACTGCCTTCTACACTTAGAGCCTGGCTCTATTTATACATGGTACGCCGACACATGTTATCTTAAATTAATTTAAATAATTTTAGGGTGGACTACCCTAGACTCTCGCGCTCCGCGCCCACATTTTGCGGGGTCTTTACATTACATTGACCCAAAACTGGGCTTTAAGCCCCAAAATCCACTACGGGGGGATCCGCTGCCCAACACTCAGCTACAGGGGTCCGCACACTCAACTACAAACTTCTACCTAGGCCTCTGCGCATACAACTGCAGAGCCTTTCTTCTATTCTAGGAATCTTCACTCCTTTCGCTAATGACCCATTACATTCATCATCCAACTTCAACTACCTCCTTAGACTCTTCTAAGACTCTCCTTTTTATACAATCCCATGGTCTGCGGACCATGGGTGGATTTTCTAAAGGCGACACAACTTACATAAAGGAAGGTTGGAACCCCTTTATGACACTTTACATCTACGCGCTCCGTGACCACAAATTGCAGAGACTTTACACTTTACATACATAAGCTTGGGATTTCTGCCCCAAAACATGGGTTTTTAACCCCAAAATCGACCCTAGGGGACCCTATCCCAACAAGCCCCCAATACAAATATGGTGACTCACCCCTGAGTCACTCTGTTGGCGTAGAGATCTTGCTGCAAATACCTCCCAGCTCTACTTGTACCACTGCAACTTCCGTTGTAAACTGCGTAGCCACCTGCTTGACCTACTCCACGAGCTACTCCGTTGTTGGTCCTACACTATCCACCTAGATCTTCTGATGTTCTGTCTATAGGTTAGTCAACTTTTCCTCAATGGTGGCGGTGAGAACATAAGCCTCATCCAACCAAGGCCCCAATATGGTCTTGAGTACTTCCTATCTTCAATGCGCTGCATCCACGTGTTATTTCAATTCCTTTGCCTCCTGCGACTTTCACAATTTCTACATGATAGCAATGGTATGCGCCACCACTCTTGCCTCGTCATACCACTACTGCAATTCCTTTGCCTAGGTTGTTAACCTCTGCAAGTTGGGATCTTCCTGCAAACTGGTAAGTACCTCCAGCGATTTCTCGAAAAGTGCAGTGCAATCCATCACCATGGCATCTACAGCAGTAACTTCATCCTTGACAGTTGCCTCATGATGTTCTTTGACTTCTGGAGGAGTTGAAGGTTGTGCCTTCAAATCAATCTTTGTAATCTTTAGGTTCATCTCAACTAAACCTTGGCCAGCTCTGTCTTTGTATCGCGCACACCGGCATCCAACTTCTGAATCTTGGCTTCCACCAGTGCTTCTTCTGGGATATGCAGTTCCAGAATAGTCCTGCATGCTGCAGCAGCCACTGCTATAGTTCGCTCATTCTTCTTCTGTACCTTCTTCCATGTGTCAAAAGCTGAAGTCTTCTTGACGAACATCTGAGCATTATTTACCTTTTATTCATTGACCACACTAAGCGTGCACTTCTCTCGGGCCCTAAGTCTAGCGATCACGCCTGCTTGTAGGGTGTGAAGGACTTCACTTAGGAGCGCGAGCAAGTTCAACCCAATATTCTTTAGAGAACTGACAGTAGCCTTATTATCTTTTTCCTGCATAGTTAGAGCTCCATCTAGCAGGGCGATGACCCGAGGATCCAAAGAGCGAACCATCTCCGCTACTTCAATGGTTCCTAGTGCCAAACTAGTCGACGTCATGCTGCTCTACCCAACACCGGTCTGCAGTTGAGTAGTTTAGATTTGCAGCTCATGCAGACCCGTCTTAATGGCGACCAAAGCTTGCTTCTGCTGCTACTCAAACTATTGCAACAGTTCCATGGTCGCATCCCTGAAATTTTCCCCAATGTCATCTAAGTCACCTTCTGTCAAGGTGATCGGGTCGAGCGATGACTTGGTAGCCTTGGTCTTCTTCCGTAGCCCTTCTTTCTCCTGCTCCCAATTCTACTTCACCCGAAAGGGGGTTCTCTCCTGGTCTTGACCACCTCGTTCAAAATTCTCCTCTTCCTCCGTCTGTGGTGAAGGAGACTTCTGACTTCTGTCAGAGTCGCATTCTTCCTCTTATTCCTTGGAAGTGCGCTTCGCTTCCACACGTGCCTTCTCTACAGCCTCCTTTTTCCATTTTTCAACCAACTACTGCATGTTCGATTGGGCCTCTTCCTTCTTCTGATTTCTCGTGGACTTACTAGACCCGGTGAAAAAATATGAGGTCGTGTGCCACTCCACTGGCCAATGATCGAGGACCGTTGTTATGGCATCATCCGTCACAAGGTATGGGAGATCATACCACTTGTGTTATGGGTCCTTCCATGCCTAGATAGAGATACAGTGGAAGTCCGCTTTGAACTCCATGTATCCCAACAACTACTCAAAGATAGTTGGTAACAGCCTTGGCTTGCGATTAATGGCCATATTGATGCTCATCTCGTGGACCTACTTAGCGTCCTTCGTCGCGCATAGCAAAGCAAACTTCGTTGTTTCTAGAAAATCTGTCGCGATCGGAGGAAACTGACTATCCTCCGGCGACTGCCACACGACCAACACAATCGATAACAACATCCATGAGTAGTGGAATGTTTTGCCATGGTCCTGTGCATCCCTGCAGTTTGTGAGGAAGTCGCTACACAGGTAGAGTGCCCAATTGAATTATACGCCGTCTGCACACTGGGCCACTAATGAAACCACTAGTGCCGACACCTCATCTGTGCAACACTTCCTCATGACATTCCCAGCCAAGTTCTGGGTGGCCACCCTCACTGTGGGATTCGTAATACTAAAAATTGAGTATCTGCACGACTTCTTGACAAGCTTAAACTTGTCCTTCATTTATTCGGCAAGGTCACACTCACCCGTCTTTCCACCAAATTCCTTAGACGGATTCAGTCCTGAATGGGGTAGTAGGGTGATTCATGGATCATCATATTAGTTATAGGGATTGGCTCCTCCAACCAAAGGCACCCATCATGCACCACGCACAAAAACTTCTTGATAACAATCAAATTTATAGGCACGCGATGGTAATGCAACACCCATAGCAGATTCAACAATCATGTCTTCTCCACCCCACGAATCCACTTCACCAGCTCCATTGCGGTGACACCCGAATCATTGTAGAATACCCTTTGCATGAAATTATCAGTAGATAGGTAGGGGAACCGCTCTGTGTCCGCCAAGTCTCAGTATTCAAGCTTTAGATGGGGGACGTGCGCCAATCGCAGTCCTTCAAACGTGATCTTCTCTGGCGGCAGGGGTGCATTAAGAAAAAAACTTTCCCTCGTCGAGGTCCTTTGGGACCTTCACCTTACTCTGACGCAAAGGGATATATTCTGGTAGTTTTGAGATAGGGTCTGTTACGCAGTAATTTGCCAAAATATTGAGGGAGAAGAGGTCACTTTGCAAGGCGTATTTAGCTGCTGACCCAATCAGAGGAGGTTCAACGTCAGAACCTTTGGTTGTAATCTTTCTCTGTTTTTACTGATTAATAGACGACTATCATTATGGTTCCACTCATGCGTCTTTTAATGGTATTTGAGTTATATCTTGTCTGACCGATATATAATTGCATATGCTGGATTTTACGCTTGTATTTGTATCGTTCTTTGCGTGTGCAGGTGTCCATTCACGAGGAGCGTGAGGATCGTGACCAGCCAGAGCAAAGGAACGGGAACGACGTTTCTTCTACAACAACTAGCGTTGGATTCCAGGTAGATCATCATGATCGATCTCTGATTTATGCAATTAGGAACCTGCTTGTAGCATTGTGTGATTGTTGCTAGACCCGTGTTGGGCTAGTGGGATCGCCTCTGTCCGCAGAGGGGATTTACCAGTTGAACAATTTGGCGACTCCACTGGGGAGAAGCTTGTTGTTTGTTTTTGTGTTGTTTGATTTGTAAACTGTAGACGGAGCCTGAAGAGCGGCCAGATAGCCTTCGAAACACTATTGCTATGCAATAGTGAAGTAGATCAACGCCACTTCAGTCAATCTCTGGTTTAGTTTACAAACTGAACAATTTCAACCTTGCCTTTCATGTCAATTTTTCTCTTGTTTATTGGCCTGAATAGCTTTCTGGGTTGAAGTTCTTGCTGTTTCTTGCTTGCTGCCCTTTTTAGATACTGTAAACCAAGCCTGGAACTACCTGTTTCATTTTTTTACCTGGCAAACTTGATTAGCGCGGTTTTTATTCTAACAGTCGCGCTGGTTGGCGCCTGTTGCTCTCATACAACCCGCGCCAATCTCTGTATAACGCGAGTTGCAGTCTGACAGTCGCGCCAAACTTGTTAATTTTTCTCAATTACCTTGTTTTTCAGCCTTTGAGCTTGGATCTGTGTCTTTTTGCTTCTTTTACACCTCCTGGAAGTTTGTTGGACTGTTATCTGGCTGGTTATTCTTTTCATCCTTCAGTTGTTTGCCTTTTTCCATCAATTTAATATCTTAGCCTTTGTGGCTTTGCTTATCAAGCCTTCTGTCGGATTTATGGTTTGCTGATCCAGTCGATTTATTAGTTGTTTTCAACATTCCTTTGGTAGTTGTACAAGTTTTGCATTATATGCAGCAAGTACCTCACTTTTAGCTTGTTTATTTCTTGCCTGACTTCATTGGGACTTAGATTACATAGTTCTTTGAAGATCTTGGTGTTTTTTTTGCTTTGGTAGGTCATTTTTCATGTTTCAGATCTGGTTCTAGATTCCTTTGAGTGAATTATCTGTTTTGTGCATGTCTCTCGAAATCTATTAAGTGCATCATACTATTTTCAAAGAAAAGAAAAAAAAATATTTTTGATTTTCATTAATTAGCATTTCGTGTTAATTTTTGCTTTTAAAAAAGAAAAAGAAAAAGATTTTCCTTTCTTGTTATTAGCTGCATTAGGATTTTTGTGATCATTTTGTTTGTATGAAAATCTCAACTCTTCTGTAGATAGAATTCATTCAACGAAGCGATACAATTTTCGCATATAGTTGCATTTAGGAAATTTCAAGAGACCACATACGGTAAGACCGGAAACTGAGACTTAATTAAAGATAAACCGTAAAATGAATTCAATGAACCTAACAATGCATTGAAACTTAATGCTCACATTCTAGAGGTCTAGGTTAGAGATGTGTTCCGGCATCTTTAAACCTGGTAGTTTATCGTTGAGTGGTTGGGTGATTCCTCCACGGTGAAACGGTAGGTGCCAATACGGATTGTGCACCCACGTACTGTCGAGTATATATTGGGAGACCCCTATAGGCTTGCAACCCTTGATCCATAGGAAGCTGAGTCTGCCGCCCTACAAACCGTAATGCACTGAACATAACATTCGGGAAGATTGACTGCAGTACGTGAAGTCCTTGGTGTTCATCTGATCGCCAAGGTGTATATAGCAGTTTTATGGATTGTTTGGCAAACCTTTTACCTAGTTCTCCAGAGTAGTCACTTTTGATCCTTTTCAGACTCTCTAAAAGAAAAGGTGTAAGTGAGCAGCTTGTCACTTCATGCTCATTAAACAATCGAAGGAGACTAGAGTCATCTTTTCGTCCTTTTCTCGACTCTTTAAAAATGAAAAGGTCAATTCAAGTGTCTTAAAATTTATTTGGCCACGATCACACAACCCGGTTAATTTTGTTTGCGTTAATCTGCGTAGGGACTGG